>PVHX01007666.1:0-29323 GCA_004024805.1 Geosciurus inauris
AGTTCACCTGCCTTCCCAGACCCTCTACCCTCCAAAAAATGTGGTTGTAAGCAGACAGGAATAATGACTATGGACAGCAGCCTCTAACTTTAATAGTTACAAAGATGAAATCTTATTTTAAAACATTAATTTGTGAGTTTCTATCATTGTCTTAAAAGTAAATTCCTGTCATAATTTATTTTCAAATAAACTTTAATCAGAAAAAAAAAAAAAAAAAAACATCAACCAGAGACATGAAGATACACCATGCAGACCCATGTCCAAGGAAGACGTGTTGACTCCGCTTCTCAGCTCGGCTTGGCTGCAGACAGCCTTGCTCAAAGGCACACCTGACCTGGGATGACCTGATGACTGACAAAGGCCAGGGTATGGAGACCTGGCCACTTTGGCTCAACCTGGGACAGTTCTAATGTCCACCCAGACTACAGCACTTCCCACCGACAGTTCTAATGTCCACCCAGACTACAGCACTTCCCACTACACCACTCCCCCCCCACACTCATCCCTCGCCCTCCAAATTCTGTTCCAGTATCTGCTTTGAGCACCCAACTGGAGACCCTTCTATCTTTGTTTTTCATGGACTCAAAAATCTACTTTTATCTTTCTGAGCATATTTATTGTGGGTTTTTGGGTTTTTTTGTTTGTTTGTTTTGGTACCGGGGATTGAACTCAGGGGCACTCGACCACTGAGCCACATCCCCAGCCCTATTTTGTGTTTTATGTAGAGACAGGGTCTCACTGAGTTGCTTAGCACCTCACTGTTGCTGAGGCTGGCTTTGAACTCGCGATTCTCCTGTCTCAGTCTCCCAAAGTGCTGGGATTACAGGTGTGTGCCACCATGCCCGGCTTCTCTGGTGTTTGAGGTTACTTATCTCTATCTAATTTTCACCATAAAGTTTTTTTTTACCCCGCCAGGTGCTGTGACACATGCCTGTAATCCCAATGGCTCAGGAGGCTGAGGCAGGAGGATCTCAAGTTCAAAGCCGGCCTCAGCAATTTAGCAAGACCGTATCTCAAAATAAAAAATAAAAAAAAGTTGGGAGAGTGCTTGCCTAGCATGCACAAGGCCCTAGGTTTAATCCCCAACACCACAAAAAAAAATTAATAAATAAAAAATAAAAAAGGACTAGGAGTGACTCAGTGGTAAAGTGCTTTTGGGTTCAATCCCCAGTACCAAAAACATTTTTCTTTTTATCTCCCTCTTGTTCTTTCCTCCCTTCTGGATTTATGCTTTTTTCCTTCCTATTTTTCTGAAGTGTCTTTACTTACATTTTAGTGGGACTTAAGAGGAGGTGAAAGCTTACTCACGTGTTCAGTCTGCTCTGTTTAATGGAAGGCCTCAGGGCCCAAGGGTTTCAACCCTCATTTTATGGATATAGTCTTCCCCAAGTAAACCTATTCTGGATTTCGAAATGGAAGTCAAGAAGAAATTGACTTGATTCACATGGTTTTCAGACCAATTTCCAAAAACGCTTTGGGCCTATGTGGTTTGTTTTGAATTCTCACTCTAATTATAATGGTCTGCCCAGCATGTGTGCACTGGGTACAAACCTCAGCCAAGCCCCGGGTCCTTCTGTGGAAACACCAGTGCCACACAGAGGGCTCCCCTCTCTCCCTTTCCCTCACCCAGGGAACAAACAGGAAGGTCCCTTGGGGCTGTGGTCTTGGGGTGCAGCCCTGCCCCTGATTTCCTCAGAGCTTTCCTGAGAACGGAGAAATTGCGACATCACACTCAGCCAGCTGCCTCAGCACAAGACAAAGCTTTGCTGTGGTGTGAGGTTTTGTGGGCTGCAGACGACATCTAGGTCAGCAAACAAAACTCCACAGTGGTTCCCAAGTCCAGCTCCACCGATCTTAAGGGCTGCCCGATTTCACCCTCCGGCGTTGGCTCTTGCGGTGCTTGGGAGACAAGAGCCCTCCGTGGGTGACCAAGGTGCAGTACTTCAGGTCCAACCACTGGATGACACACGGCTCAACCCAGAGTGTGACATGCTCCCCCAGGGCTCCAGGGTATTCTAGGGTAACAGAAATCCAACCTTGCTATCATGAT
Source organism: Geosciurus inauris (assembly GCA_004024805.1). Taxonomy (NCBI): domain Eukaryota; kingdom Metazoa; phylum Chordata; class Mammalia; order Rodentia; family Sciuridae; genus Geosciurus; species Geosciurus inauris. The sequence goes on from PVHX01007666.1 coordinate 2,051, forward strand.
TCTGTGTGTGTGTATGTGTGTGTATGTGTGTGTGTATGTGTGTGTGTGTATGTGTGTGTGTGTGTTAGAACAAAGGGTGGGAGATGGACATGTTATTTCTTTGTTCTTCAGTTTCACCTACCATGTGTGTTTCTCTCCTTCCGTGCTTTGACCCCGATGTGAGTCAAATACTTCTTTCTTGGTTCCCTTTTAAGAAAGTTTTTTTGGGAGGCTGAGACAGGGGAATCACGAGTTCAAAGCCAGCCTCAGCAACGGTAAGGCGCTAAGCAACTCAGCGAGACCCTGTCTCTACATAAAACACAGAATAGGGCTGGGGATGTGGCTCAATGGTCGAGTACCCCTGAGTTCAATCCCTGGTAACAAAAAAAAGAGAAAGTTTTTAAGAATGGCTGGCTGGTCTACCTAGACAGTGCCCTTCACAGGGCAGAGTATCTCTATTGGGGAGAGGTCACCCTGGTCTAGACACTGAGTCTCAGATTTATAATGGATAAAGCCCTTGGAGAGTGAATCATGTTAGAAACTTAAAAAAAAACAAAACCCCAAAACTCAGCAAATATTTATTTGAGGGCCTGCTACTCTCTGAGGCTCTGGAATGCAGACATGACACCAGGGTCCCTCCTCTTAAGAGCTTGCTGATGGGCTGGGGTTATGGCACAGTGGTAGCGTTCTCGCCTAGCATGCGTGAGGCACTGGGTTCGATCCTCAGCACCACATAAAAATAAAATAAAGATATTCTGTCCACCCACAACTAAAAAAAAAATTTGAAAAACAATTTAAAAAAAAAAAAAAAAAAAAAGAGCTTGCTGATGATGAAGACCAACATTCTACTGGATGGCTACACTTTTTCCCCACATGCACCCAGTCGCCCTTCTCCTGGTAAGAGCATCAGGGTATAACATTCTCAGTTCTAGGCTTTCAGAGGAACGGAACTCCACCCTGACCCTGGAGACAGGGGTGGACCCAGGCCTGGTCAGTGATGGGTGTAGAGATGAACATTTGGCCTAATCCAAGCTGAGGATGTGCATGAGGATTCTACTGATATTCAGGGAGAAGTACTAGATACTTTTTTCCTAGAAATTTCTACCAATAGTTTGTTTAAACTAGTCAGATGGGGTTTTCTGTAATTGGCAACTGAACAAACTCTGTGGAGCAGGTTAGATCGCGTCCTCCTGAATCTACACTCACCCAGAAATTCAGAATGTGGTCAACTTTGAAAACAGTCTTTGTAGAGATAAACAGTTCAGGATATTGAGATGAAATCACTCTGGTTATAGAGCAGGCCCTAAAGGTGACAACCTGTGTCCTTATAAGATGAGGAAAGAGCACAGAGGGACACAAGGCAGAGAGAAGACCAAGTGAAGAGAGGCAGAGGTTGGAGAGGTGGTGCCACAGCCAGGGAATACCCAGGCCCCCAGCAGCTAGGAAGAGGCAGGAAGGATCTAGAGCCTCTAGCAGGAGCATGGCCCTGTGGACGCTTTGATTTCCAACTTCTGCCCTCCAAACCTGTGAGAGAAATCTTGATGTCGTTTTAAACCACATAGTTTATAGGCCTTTGTTAGAGCAGGCCTAGGAAATGAATTCATCTTGATATATGAAATTATCCAACACGTATTTATTGGTACCTCATATGTGTCTGAAGAAGTCAGTAAAAATTCAGAGAAAGGAGATATGAAGAATGTAGAGAGATATTTGAGCTGGGACATTATGAAGCCTGAAGATCTGTCCATCCCACCAGCCATACCACCATGGGCCCCTGGCAGGTTCTGGAGAAATAGTAGCACTCATGGTCTCGGGGGGCCCTTTTTCTAGACTTCTTGAAGGTCATTTTCCCAGCGTGTGAAAGTCTTTCTTCGGAAAAGACTCTGTTTAACATAAATTGAAAATATTTCTCCCAGTTTGTTCTTTGACTTTTTAAATAATGATTTTTGCTCCGTAGAATTTCTATTTTTTTTCATATAGTCAAATCTATCAACATTTTAATGGCTTATGAGTTTTTTAAAAGCTCCCTTCCCACTGGGTGCAGTGGCACTTGTCTGTAATCCCAGTGACTCCAGAGGCGGAGGAAGGAGAATTGTCAAATTCAAGACTTGCCTCGGCAACTTAGCAAGACCCTGGCTCAAAATAAAAAGTGCTGGGGATGTGGCTCGGTGGGTAAGTGCCCCTAGATTCAATCCCCAGTCCCCAAAACAAAAATAAACAAAAACCTCCCCTTTCCCTGTGTTTGTATCTAGTAATCCATAGTGTAGAATAAGGTATCTTTTATTCAAATGTATCTGCATTTCCCTTCCATTGCCTTTCCATCATCTTTATTTAATATTTTTCAAAAAATAGCACCAGTAATAGTAGCTACCATTTGTTTTGCCTAGGCACTGTACCCAGAGCTTTATCTCTGTAATCTTTAATTCTACTCTGAAGGTAGGTGACATCCTGCCATAGTACAGATGAGGAAAATGTAGCCCAAACAAGTTATCCAAATTGCCACAGTTAAGAATCCCATAGCTGCCAGGCATGGTGGCACATGCCTGCAATCCCAGCGGCTCGGGAGGCTGAGGCAAAAGGATTACAAGTTCAAAGCCAGCTTCAGCAAAAGCAACTCAGTGAGACCCTGTCTCTAAAAAATACAAAAAAGGGCTAGGGGCATGGCTCAATGGTCGAGTGCCCAGGATGTTCAATCTCAGGTACCCCACCCCAAGAATCCATAGCTCCAGAGATGCAAGGTTGGTTCAACATATGGAAATGAATAAACATAATTCATCACATCAACAGACTTAAAGACAAGGATCACATGATTATCTCAATAGATATAGAGAAAGCCTTTGACAAAATACAGCATCCATTCAGAAAAACTAAGGATAGTAGGAACATTCCTCAATATTGTAAAATCTATATATGCTAAACCCAAGGCCAACATCATCCTAAATGGAGAAAAATTGAAAGTATTTGCTCCAAAAACTGGAACATAACCGAGATGCCCTCTATCACCACTTCTATTCAACATAGCCCTTGAAACACTAGCGGAGCAATTAGACAGAAAAAAAAATTAAAAGGATACTAATTGAAAAAGAAGAATTCAAACTATCCCTATTTGCCGACAACATGACTCTATATTTAGAAGATCCAAAAAAACTCTACCAGAAAACTTCTAGAACTTATAAATGAATTCAGCAAAGTAGCAGGATATAAAATTAGCACCCATAAATCAATTGCATTCCTACACATCAGTGATGAATCAACTGAAATAGAAATTAGGGAAACTATCCCATTCACAATAGCCTCAAAGAAAATAAAATATTTGGAATTCAATCTAACAAAAAATGTGAAAGACCTCTACGATGAAAACTGCAGAACACTAAAGAAAGAAACTGAGGAAGACCTTAGAAGATGGAAAGACCCTCCTCTACATGTTCTTGGATAGGCAGAATTAATATTGTCAAAACGGCCATACTACCAAAAGCGCTACACAGATTTAATGCAATTCCTATTACAATTCCAATGATGTTCTTTATAGAAATAGAAAAAGCAGTCATGAAATTCATTTTTTTTTTTGAAAAATAAGAGGCCCAGAATAGCCAAAGCAATTCTATGCAAGAAAAGTTAAGCAGGAGACATCACAATACCAGATTTTAAATTATGCTAGAGAGCTACAGTGACAAAAGCAGCATGGTATTGGCACCAAAACACACATGCAGACCAATGGTACAGAACAGAAGACACAGAGACAAACCCACATAATACAGCTACCTCGTACTAGACAAAGGCGCCATAAACCTACATTGGAGAAAAGATAGCCTCTTCAACAAATGGTGCTAGGAAAACTGGAAATCCATGTGTAGCAGAATGAAATCGAACCCCTATCTCATCCTGTACCAAACTCAACTCAAAGTAGATCAAGGACCTAGGCATTAGACCAGAGACCCTGCACCTACCAGAAGAAAATGTAGGCCCAAATCTTCATCATGTCAGCTTAGGAACTGACCTCTTTAACAAGACTTCTAAAGCGCAAGAAATAAAATCAAGAATCAATTAATGAGGCTGGGGTTGTGGCTCAATGGTAGAGCGCTTGCCTAGCACTGTGTGAGGCACTGGGTTCAATCCTCAGCACCACATAAAAAGAAATAAATAACATAAAGGTATAAAAATCAATAAATGGGATGGTATCAAACTAAGAAGCTTCTTCACAGAAAAGGAAACAATCAAGAACGTGAACAAAGAGCCTACAGAATGGGAGAAAATCTGTACTACATGCACCTCAAATAGAGCTTTAATCTCCAGGATATAGAAAGAACTCAAAAAACTTAACATCAAAAAATCAAGTAATCCAACCAATAAATAGGCAAAGGAATTGAACAGGCACTTCACAGAAGAAGAAACATGAATGGTCAACAAATATATAAAAAAATGTTCAACATCTCTAGTAATCAGAGAAATGCAAATTAAAACTACACTCATTCTGTCATTGCCATTTTCAGAATGGCAATCGTCAAGAATACAAATAACAATAAATGTTGGCAAAGATATGGGGAAAAGGTACACTCATACATTGCTGGTGGAACTGCAAATTAGTGCAACCACTCTTGAAAGTAGTATGGAGATTCTTCAGAAAACTTGGAATGGAACCACCATTTAAACCAGTTACCCCACTTCTTGACATATAAACAAAAGACTTAAAATAAGCATATTTAATGACACAGCCACATCAATGTTTATAGCAGCTCAATTCACAAGAGCTAAGCTATGGAACCAACCTCGGTGCCCTTCAACAGATGAATGGATTAAAAAAAAAAATGTGTTACATATACACAATGGAATATTACTCAGCCATAAAGAAGAATGGCTTTATGCTGGGCATGGTGGCACACACCTATAATCCCAGAGGCTCAGGAGGCTGAGGCAGGAGGATAGTGAGTTCAAAGCCAGCCTCAGCAAAAGCAAGGTGCCAAGCAACTCAGTGAGGCCTTGTCTCAAATAAAGTACAAAATAGGGCTGGGGATGTGGCTCAGTGGTTGAGTGCCCCTGAGTTCAATCCTCGGTACCCACCCACCCCCAAAAAAGAAGAATGATTATGACATTTGCCAGTAAATGGATAGATATGGATACTGTCATGCTAAGTGAAATGAGCCAATCCCAAAAAACCAAAAGTGGAATGTTTTCTCTGATACATTGATGCTAACCCACATCAAGGGCGGGGGGAGGGGAAGAATAGAAGTTCACTGGATTAGACAAAGGGGAATGAAGGGAAGGGAGGGGATGGGAATAGGAAAGACAGTAGAATGAATCAGACATAACTTTCCTATGTTCTATTATGAATACAGGATCAGTGAAACTCCACATCACTTCCTGGCTTGTAGGAGGCCCTCTACTTATGGTGTCCTCAAGCAGAGAGAGAGATCTGATCTCTTCTTCTTACAAGGACTCTGATCCCATCATGAGTGCTCCATACTTGTGACTTCATCTAAACCTAGTATTTCCCAAGGCCTCGCCTCTGTATATGATCACAGTGGGTAGCTAAGGCTTCAACAGATGAATTTGGTGGAGTGAGAACACAACTTGGTCTACAAAATATCTTTTCTTTCTACCAATATGGATCCAAATTTCCTCTTCTTTTTTTTTTAATATTTATTTTTTAGTTGTAGGTGGACACAATAGCTTTATTTTATTTTTACGTGGTGCTGAGGATCGAACCCAGTGCCTCCCGCGTGCTAGGCGAGCACGCTGCCACTGCGCCATAACCCCAGCCCCCAAATTTCCTCTTCTTATAAGTGTACCAGTCATATTGGATTAGGGCCCACTCCCAGTGACCTTATTTAACCTCAGTTACCTCTGTAAAGGGCCTATGTCCAAAGACAGTCCTATTCTAGAGTATTGGAAGTTAAGATTTCAACAGCAAATTCAGGGGCGTTCAGGACAGTTCAGCCACCACAGTACTCTTAGAGCTTCATCAAATGAAGAGATTTTTCCAGGCCTAGCATTACTGCACTTCCAATGCCTGCAGACACTCAAGCACTCACCCAGATGGGCCACATGTCTGCCACCCGCCCGTCCCCGCAACCTGTCATTGTGAGAGTGTTCAAACATACAGAAAAGTTGAAAGGGTGACAAAGACCACCTGTATGCTCACCACTTAGGTTTTTTTTTTTTTAAAATGTTTATTTTTTAGTTGTAGGTGACAGAATATCTTTATTTTATTTTTATGTGGTGCTGAGGATCGAACCCAGTGCCTTATGCGCGCTAGGCGAGCACGCTACCACTGCGCCATGATCCCAGCCCCACCACTTAGGTTTAGTTGTTGTAGATGCTATGCTGTTTATATTTTATCTCTATATGTTCATTTTCTTCACCAAAATGCTTGAAAATTTGGTGTGTATTTCATCCCTAAATACTCTAAGACATGCAGCTTTCAAAAACAACCACAGCGCCATTATCACACCTAAGAAAATTTACTATGATTTCCTACTGTCATCTAATATCCAGTGCATATTTAGATTTCCCCAATTGTCCTCAAAGGACAATTACTCCAGAATTATTCCTCTACACTTTTTTTTTAAATGCAGGGTCCCACTATGTTGCCCAGGCTGGGTTAGCCTATGGTGGATAACTTGTCCCACCAATCAGCAGCTTAAATAGGACAAGAAGGCTGACCCTCCTAAGAGGAAGAGAGAATTCCTCCTGCATTCAAGCCACGACTTTGATCTTCCCCTGCCTCTGACTCAAATGGAAACATTCATTCTCTTTGATTCTCTAGCTGGCTTGCTTTTGGACTAGAACTGGGCTATCAGTCCTCCTGGGTCCCTAGCCTTCAGACTTGGACTGGAACCATGCCATTGGCCCTCCTGGGTCACTGCTTGCCCACTGCTGGACTTGGGACTTCCAGCCTCCATAGCAGTGTGATCCAATTCCTTATAGTAAATCTCCTTCTCTATCATACTTCCTATTTGTTCTGCTTCTCTGCAGAACCCTGACCACCACAGATGCGTTGGGGCATGAGAGCTTGTTTTGCTCCCAGGTCCTAGTTGGGAAATCAAAGCACTCAGATTAAGGTTAAGCATTTGGGGTGGCAATGTTTCATATGACATGACATCAGGAAGCAATACTGCCTTGCAATTATTAATGATACTAAATTGGTCACTCAATTCCAGGTATTTATTTTACAAAGTTACTTTTTCCTTCTGTGAATCAGCAAGTCATCCTGTGAGTAGTATTTTGGCACCAGACAAATATCCTGTTTCTCAGCTACTTTTCCCCTAATGGCTTTTGGTACCCATTGACAATCCTTGCCTGAGTTGATTTTCCACCCAGCAATTAAAGCTTAAGAAAGTTGACCCCTTGTAAGGCTCATGAATTGCTTAACATATAGGAATTAATATCTACAGTAGGATAAAGTGAAATCCCTTACCATTAGAAGAATATCTCCTTCCTGCCAAATCTTCTAACTTAACTTTTCAGTCGGTAGAGACCAGGCCTGTCAGGTTGGTGACCTGGTGCCTGGAAGTTAAACATCGGAAGGGCATTTTGTTATCATTGGTTGTGGTATTGAGAGCAAGGACCAGAACCATTCAGAGGTAGGGAAGTACCCAAGTGAAATCAAAATCAGTAAACGGATCTAAAATAGTAGCAGGATACACTGAAGAAAATCTCTGATGCAGAGAGCCTTGCAGACATGAGAGAATCAAGGCAGGTGAGATGAAGCCCTGCTGCACCCTACAGAAGGGTGAGGCTCCTGGAGGTGTGTTTGAAGTGGAGCTCTGTTCTCCAGGCAAAAGCTTGTTAGGGTGGAGTGGGGCCAGAGAGAATGGCAAGCTCCCGGCCCAGGTGTATGGGAACAGGTAGGAGAGACCAATGTGCCTGAGGATGCAGTATCCAGGTGCAGGTTAGGTTGAGGTCTTGCCAAGTTCCACCCAAGCAGAGAGGAGGGGCGAGGACTGCTCGAAGCCAAGGAAGGTCAACAACTCTCCACAGTAGGTAGGAGGGGCTTGGCCTGACTGGGGTGGGGAGAAGCATTGAAGGTATAGGGGAGCCATAAGAGAGACAGCCCACAGTTCTAGGAGGAATCACGTGAACATGGGGGATCCAGCAGAGCATGGCTTCTGTGTGCAGACCCAGGAGCGGGGCTGTTCTGGGGGCTCCCAGGTGGGTTGGGGCTTGCAGCCCCTTGCTTCTCTCCCACACACACCAACACTGGGGTCTGCAGGGACCCAGGCAGCACATTGCTAGAGCTTGTGAGACCACAGGGCAGCAGCCTGGCTCTTCATTCTGCTATTTCCCTTGACTTCTGCCCCTTCAAGGGCCATTTTCCTGCTGCCCCTAGTAAGTGTAGAAGGGGCTTCCTGCGGCTTCCTCATTACCTTAGCATCTCAGCACCTGGAAGAGATTAGTATCACTGGCAACCCACAGAGCTCACTGTGCATTTCCTCTTCAATGTGATTTGTTTAAAAAAAAAAAAAGTGGAATGAGATCAGTTCCCGCACTTTCCCTAGAGATCCATGTAAAATCTACAGAGCAGTGTCCATTTATCACCACCCTGGGGTTTCCTGTTTTGAACCTGACCTGTTCTTGGCAGGCTCTCCATCCTTGTTTCATCACATTAAAGACTGGGACAGACTTAACCCTCTCTCTTTCCCCTCCTGCTCCTGAGTGTCACACATGGACTAGACTCAGTCCTCTGGAGAAGGGTAGGACAGAAGGGATGGCCCAGCCATTGTTCAGTCCCCTTTCACCCCCACCTTCCATCTCTGCATCATCTGCTCCCCTTTCTTTCCTAGCTAACATTTGATGGAAGGTGGGAGACCACCCCTTCATATTTGGGGTGAGATGCAGTCGTCTGACCCGGGCCCTGCCTGGCGTTTCCATAGATAGAGACACCCTCAGCATGGGCTCTGGGTTGCAAAGGGCTAGCAGATCAAGTTCAATCAAGCACCTGGCCAGGCCTCACTGTTGTAGAAAACAATTGGGGGAATTGGTCATTAAATGGAAATACAACTGTGACTGCCCCTAGAAAACTAGCAGGCCAGGGTGGGGAGAGGTTTATGAATTCTTTTTGGTTTTGGTACTGAGGATTGAACTCAGGGGTGCTCGACCACTGAGCCACATCCCCAGCCCTATTTTGTGTTTTATGTAGAGACAGGGTCTCACTGAGTTGCTTAGCGCCTCGCCATTGCTGAGGCTGGCTTTGAACTCGTGATCCTCCTGTCTCAGCCTCCCTAAGTGCTGGGATTACAGGCATGCACCACCACATAGGGACCCCAATCAGCAGGTACCTTGATTTGGGACTTTCCAGCCTTCAGAACCATGAGGAGTAAATTTCTGCTGCTTAAGCCATTGAGACTATGGTATTTTGTCATGGCAGTCCAAGCTGACGAAGACACCACATGAAGATTATTGTTGACCCTAAAGCCTACTTGTCACCAACCTTCTCCAAGTAATGGGAAATAATTCCATGCCTCCTCCAGTTTGTGATACAGGTATGCCTCACTTTAGGGAAGCTTCATAGCTAAATCTCCATGACAAATGTCAGGATGATTATTAGATGTCTACCCAACAACCCTCCTCCACTTCATCTAGTCGCAGACTGAGGCCAGACTAAAGGTGAGCATCTGACCCAGGCCACCCAATCACAATGCCCCATTTTTCTGCACATAGTGACATGCAGCCTTGAGACCTAGAACAACTACATGGTTGCAATTTAAAAGCAGGAATGGCAAGTCCACTGAGTGCCCATTCCAATAGTCATTTGTATCTTATTCCTTTGTAACAGAACTCTAATGCTTTTATTGTAGTAAAATTCATATAACAAAATTCACCATTTTAACACTTGAAAGTGTTCTTCAGCATTTAGTCCTTTCACAAGGTTGGGCAGCTGTCACCACTCTCTATTTTTAGAACATTTCATCACTTACAGAACTCAGATTTTATTCAGGGTTGCAATGTTGCCAGCTCTAAGGCTCCATTTCTCAACTTCCCTTGCAGCTAGGTGTGGCTTTGTGACTAGATTCTAGCCAGTGACATGTAAGCAGAAGTATGAGGGACTCTAGGGAAGTTCTTGAAAAGAAAGTGGGAACCCTTTTCCTTTCTTCTGCTGGGGGCTGTGGCAGCCATTACACACTAGGAAGTTTCTGCAAGGCTTGGAAAGCACAGTGGACAGACAGGAACCCAGGTCCCCGACAGCACGCAGAGCCTGCGCTGGAGTGCTTATATGCGAGAAATAAAGAAACCATTTATAGCTGGGCGTGGTGGCACAAGCCTGTAATCCTAGCACTTTGGGAGGCTGAGACAGGAGAATCACGAGTTCAAAGCCAGCCTCAGCAACAGCGAGGCGCTAAGCAACTCAGTGAGACCCTGTCTCTACATAAAACACAAAATAGGGCTGGGGATGCGGCTCAGTGGTCAAGTACCCCTGAGTTTAATCCCTGGTGCCAAAAAAGAAACCACTTGTTTAGACCATTAGTATTTGGGGGTTTTCTATTTTAAGCAGCTGGACCCTAATATAACTTCATCAGGGAATATATCCATTTTTAAAAATGATTTTTTCAGGATTCTCTTAAATATCAAACTCTAGTGAATCCTGTAGGGGTTTGTTGTGGTCTGAATGTATCCCTCCAAATGCATGTGTTGGGTTCAATCACAAAAGCAGGGGTCTTTTTTAAAAATAAAAATTTTTTTTAGTTGTTGATGAACTTTTTTTTATTTTTATTTATTTATTTACAAGTGGTACTGAGAATGGAACCCAGGGCCTCACGCATGCTAGGCAAGCTCTCCACCACTGAGCTACTACCCCAGCTGGGGAGAGGGGTCTTTAGGGAGGCATTTGGGTGTTAGGCAGAGTCCTCACAAATGGATTCATGGCATCGAAGGACTTGAGGGAGTGTGGTCCTTCTTGCCCTTCTGATTCCTGCAATGTAAGGACTCAGCAAGAAGGACCTCTCTAGATGACAGAAGCTGCCATCTTGATCTTTGACTTTTCAGCTTCCAGAACTGTGACAAAGTTCTGTTCTTTATAAATGACCTGGTCTCGGGTATTTTGTTATAGCAGAAGAAGTGGACTAAGATGTGGCCAGTTCAGGCATGGAATCAGAGGATGTGTGGATGATCTTCCTGGATTGGAGCCCAGGTAACCAGTGCCCTAGTGGTGCAAGAAAGCACCTCACATAGCATATGTGCCACCTATGTTTGGGATAGACCCTGGCAAATAATGGGTGCTGGGAATCACTCTGGTCTGCAACAGGGCACTGCTAGGTGCCACAGGGCCTGATCCATCATCCTTAGAAACACCCTCTCCACAGCTCTCTGGAAATAAAATTAATTGGTTACCACGTTTTGAAGACCTCCTGAGCCAATGCATGCTCTGCTTTACATGTAATGTCTCATTATCCTCACAACAATTCCACAAGGAGATATATTTTTCAGATGAGGAATGATGCGTCTAGAAATTAAATGACTGGCCCCAGTCTCACAGCTGGTATATAGCAGAGATGGCACTGAACACAGGTTGGTCCCTCTAAATCCTGGGCCCTTCCCCTCCATGGTGCTGCCTCCTGTCCCTGCACAGAAACCAAGTTCAGCTGGGGATGGTGATGGTGATTCCAAGAGACAGCGCCCGTGCTAATTTCCCCCAGTAAGCCCTGCCGTGGGACTGCGTCCCTATCTTTTCCTGCTACACCCAGGCTAAAAGAAGTCCAGAAGGTCCATTAAGCAATCAGAGCAGAAAAACAGCACTTGGTCCTTGTCCTAGTTATCTATTGCTGTGTAACAAACCACCCCAAAACGAAGTGCCTTAAACAACCACCATTTCACACTGCTCCCAACTCTGGGCTCTGCTGGGCAGTTTTGCTGGCCTAGCTAGTGGTCCTCCATGTGGCCACATTCACCTGGGGGCTGGTTCTACCAGAAAGAAGCTGGAATGCAAGGAGGGGCCTTTCCAGCACCTTCTCTCATAGGCCAGCCAGACTTCTTACCAGATAGCTCAGGGTTCCCAAGACTGTAAAAGCAGAACTGGACCTCATTCCTCCTTAAAAGGGGGCTATCTATCCCCTCAGGGTTTTCTTCGGCCATTCATCTAGGAGTTTAGTGGAGAAGCGGGCCTAGTCGATCTGCACCCTCAGCGTGGTCACCGCGGACTTCTTAAGGACCACCACCAGCTGCCATGTTCTGCTGCGTAAAGCAGTCGCAGGTGCAGCCCAGACTCACACAGGTTGTGACCGCCAGGACCCACAGTCCTTTAGAGAGTCACCAATATAACAGATTACCAGTCCAACCATGGTCCTACCTAGTCTCTGCTGGAGATGGATCTCTGAGCTCAATGGCTGGATGTCTTATCATTTGATCTTTCTAACATAGCTGCTGCCTGTCTCCAGGTGACCTGAACCTTGACCACTAGAGCTTCTCCCCACCCTACCGACTCAGTGTAATGTGCAAGTATGCCCTTTGTTACATATGGCACCCTAGATTGGCTTCTGTAATCCTCAGAGCAGCCCCATGAGCTTACAAGCACCCTCTCCTTTCTGAAGATGTGGAAACTGAGGCACAGCTGTCGAGTTATTTGTCCAGGTAGTCTGGCTTCCAAATTTTCACTCTTGGCCATTAAGCTTCCTGCCTCTTGCTGTGGCAAGAAGGAAACCCTGCAGATGCAAGGGTGGAAGAAAGGACAGGCCTGGGTCTATGCTGGGGGCGTGAACCATATGAAAGATATCAGAATCAAGTCTGGGGAACAGGAGAGTTGCAGCAGGTGCCCTGCAAACCCAGAAGGCAGCAGAACAGACGCAGGGCTGCCTAGCTGAAATCTAGGGGGCACCGTAATACACAGAACAAAACGCCACACAGTTAAATAAAATCCTCCTCCCACTCCTGACCACAGATCCACAGCCAGAGGCAGGCACTGCCGCAGTGTCCTGTGCGTCCCCTGCACCACAGTGAATGTGCACACACAGGTGTGCTGCTGTGATGTTTTCGGGGGCTGACCTCAGTACGGCACAATCCCAGCACGGCTTTCCCTTCCGCCCACAGGCGTACTCGGTCTGATTCCCCTTCCCTGCCTCCCAGTGCCATGTCAGGGGGATTCCACCAAGTGCACACTTTCTTTCAGTTATCAGAATGGCCCACATACAAGTATTTAAAAGCAGGTTAAAAATTGGAACTCATATCCAATTCTAAATGTCTCCCTTCCTCCCAGTTCTGGACAGAATGGCCCTGCAGCCCCCAGCAATGGACGGGGTCATGGCCTGCTCTCCTGACTCCTTTTCCCTCCTCCTCCCGGCTCCATAGAACCACACGGCACCGGCATAGGGGGCTTTTCCCCATGGTGAGGAGGAAGGAGGAGCTGCATGGAAAGGCCTCTTCTTGGCTTCTGCCATGGTATCAGTCTGCCTGGCTGCCATAACAGAATACCAGGGACTGAAAGCAACAGAAACTAATTTTATCACAGCTCTGGAAGCTTGAAGTCAGAGGGCAAGGTGTCAGCAGGGTTGATGTCCTCTGAGGCCTCTCTCTTTGGCTTATAGATGGGTGCCTTCTTCCTTTCTCTTTTTCTCCTCCTTCTCCTTTTTTTTTTCAGTGCTGGGGATGGAAATCATTGCCTCACACATGCTAGGCAAGTGCTCTACCACCCGTATCTTCATACCATCTTTTCTCTCTAGCGGTCTGTGTCACAATCTCCTCTTCCTACAAGGACACCAGTCACATTGGAGTAGGAACCTCCCTTTAACTTAATCACCTCTTTAACCACCCTGTCTCCAATACAACCCTATTCTGAGGTACAGGGCTTAGGACTCTGACACATCAATTCAGATCATACCCCTGACTCTCATGGAAACCATGTGGGATTTCTGGAGTACCCCCTGAGACCTCTGCCTGGCACTGTCCTGAGACAGTGCCGTGTACCCGGCGCTCAGGTTAGCCTAAGTGGCTCCCTCAGCTCCAGCCTGGGTAGCACATCCCTGGGATTCCTGACCCCAGCAGGCCTTAGAGCAGCTGCACCCCATAGCCTACCCTCTGCTCCCCACCCCCCAGCAAACTCTGGAAGAGCAGCTGCCTCCCGGCTGCCTTCATCCTGTTTCTGACCAGGGCCTCACTAGCCCTCTGCCCTCAGACTCCACATAGGCTGGGTCTCTGCAGTCCTGCTCACCCTGGCCCTGACCACTAGGACATACCCTTTAAGAACTCACCTAAGAACTCACTTTGGTCCTATGGCAGCATCAAGGCTTGGGATTCAGACACTTGGTGATGACCCAGCCAGGATGGAACATTCTGGGCTCACTACGGATGCACGTGCCCTCTCTGTGATTGACTCTCACAAAGCCCCTCCATCCTCAGGGAAGCCCAAACCTTCTCCAATCTCACGGGGAGAAATACCTTCTCCCCTCTAATGAATCCCTGGCCTGCCTATTTAGAGGAGGGAGGTAGATGATGGGTAAATGGTGCAGGAGAGACTAGCTGGCTGTTAGGGAATCTGGCAGGAAGAATCTAGAATCTCAAGATGTATGCAAATTTATCTCTCATTTTCTTAATTTGGGAGACACTACTGAAAACTCGAGACCATGTTTTATTACATGTGTGCATACTTTCAAAAATCATACATGGTAGCATACCATATACATTATTCTACATCTCAATATTTTTCTTTAACTATATGTTGGAGATTATCTCGGATTAGTACACAGAGCTGCTTCAGTCTTCTTAATGTCCTCAATGGGGTTCATTTAACCAATCCCCTATTGGTTGGTTGCTTGCTTGCTTCCAAACTTTTGCTATTATAAACAACACTGTGACAAATATCCCTATATCTACACGTCTTTTCTGTGTTTATCTGTTGGATGAATTCCTAGAAGTGGAAGTTCTTTGATGAAGTTTATGTGCATTGTTATTTAATAGGTACTAACCAATGGCTCTCCCCAGAGGTTGAACCAATTTGCATTCCCATCAATAATGCCTGAGCCCATCTATTTCCCACATCTTCCCCAACACAACAACAAAGCCTTATCAAATTTTGCCAAACTGACAGGCAAAAAATACAGACTCTTATTGTATTTCCAATTTGAATTGACTGGGGTTGAGTAGCTTTTCTCTTGACGGAGGTCCATGTGTATCCTCCTTTCTACTAAAGGTTACAGCTAGGTAAATTAGCATGGTGATCCAGATGGCTGACTCTGGAGATTCCAGAACACTGGGTTTCAGTCTCAGCCTTGCTGCTCATGGGCTGTGTGGCCTTAGGCAGGTGGTTCGCCCCATCTGTGCCTGGTTTCCCATGGGCAATAGCAGTTTGTACTCACAGAGTCCAAGTTGTGGGAGAATTAAAGATGTGGGGGCATTTAAAAGGCATGAAAAAAAATGTAGGTATTGGTGTTGTCCAGTGTATTTCCCATTTCCAGTATAGCTCTTTAGTTTTTATGTATGCATCAGAAGTCTTAGTCTTCTGATCGTGATGTAAGCTATACACATTTCTTATACTGTCTTTGACTTTGTTTTTAACTATGTAGACATTTTTAATGTGGTAAAAAACATATAACATAAAATTTACCATTTAAGCCATTTTTAGATATGCAGTTCCATGAGATTCAGGACCATAGACAATTTTATGGTTTCAGTTTTTACTTTTTTTTTTTTTTTTGAGACAGGATCTCACTAAGTTGCTTAGGGCCTCATTAAGTTGCTGAGGCTGGCTTTCAACTTGCCATCCTTCTGTCTAAGTCTCCCATGCCACTAGGATTACAGGTAAGTGCCACTATACCCGGTAGTTTTTACATTTTTTTAAAAAATATTTTTTTAGTTGTTGATGGACACAATGTCTTTATTTTATTGCTTTGTATGTGGTGCTGAGGATCGAACCCAGGGCCTCACGCATGCGAGGCAAACGCTCTACTGCTGAGCTACAATCCCAGCCCAGTTTTTACATTTTAATATCAATTAGTTTGCATTTTATTTTAGGTAACGATGTGATGAAGAGATCTGATTTTCTCTCCAGGTGGCTAGCCAGAAGCCTCAATACCATTTGTTGAATGGTGAGGTTCCCAGAGTCTACCACAAATAATAAACTAAATTCCTGCTTATAAACTAAATTCCTGCATATATTTGAGTCTACTCTGGACCTTTAAATCTATTCCATAGAGGTATCTATTCACTCACAAGTGAGTCCCACATTTTAATAATCAATGTAGTTTTAAACTTGTTTAAATACCTGGTATAGTTAGTCCCTTACTGCTCTTTTCCAGAAGTCTCTGGTTGTTTTTCCAGGAAACCTGGAGGCCCTGCCTGGTTCACAGGGTTGTGGACCAGCCCCAGGGAGAGCAGCTGCCCCTTCTGGGGGTGGAGCACACCTCTGGGCTAGGTGTCAGGCCCAAGAACTCCAACCACATCTCCTGAGTCCACTGAGTCCATCCAAGGAACCAGGTCAGATGTGGCTTCTGTCCAAATGGCAGAGCTTCCAAGTTGATACACTTTCTTTGTTTTTATGTTTTTTTTTCCTTAGTGTTAAAATAACCCAATCTGACCAAAAAAGAGAGAATTTGAATTACCATAATTACCTAACCCAGAATAAATAACATTTTTGGTCATTTGCTACCAGTTTATTTTTCTAAATGTGTTTCTGTTTGTCCTTTCAAAACCATATTCAGTGGCTGGGGTTGTAGCTCAGTGGTAGAGCACTCACCTAGCACATGTGAGGTACTGGGTTTAATCCTCAGCACAACATAAAAATAAACAAATTAAATAAAGCTATTGTGTCCACCTATAAATAAAAATATTCTTAAAAAATATTTATCTTCAATTTCACTGAATATATGGGTATATGTTGTCTTAAAAAGAGATAATACAGGCTGGGATTGTGGCTCAGTGGTAAAGCACTTGGGTCACACGTGTGAGGCACTGGGTTCAATCCTCAGCACCACATAAAGATAAAATAAAGATATTGTGTTCATCTTGTTTTTAAGTATTTTTTTAGTTGTAGATGGACATAATAGCTTTATTTATGTATTTATATGTGGTGCCTCACACTCGCGAGGCAAGTGCTCTACCACACAGCTAGAGCCCCAGCCCTATTGTGTTCATCTTTAAAAAAAAAAGAGAGATAATACAATTCAACCTTCAAAAGGAAGGAAATTCTGACACACTAAACATGGATAAGCCCTGAGAACATCATGCTAAGTGACTAAGCCAGACACAAAAGGCAAATACTGTACAGTTTGATTGATATGGAGAGGGGAGGGAGAGTTATTTAACGATACAGTTATGACTTGGATCTGGAAGGTGCTCAAAGGCTCAAGTGTTGGAGATTTGGTCCACACTGCAGCAATGTCAGGGGGCGGGCTTTGGGAAAGTGACTGGATTGGATCATGAGGGCTCTGATCTTATCGATGGATTGATTCATTTGATGGGTAAATAATCTGAATGGACTTCTGGGAGGAAGTAGCGACTATAAGCAGTGTCTCTCTCTCTCTGCTCCAGGGCTGCCATGAGCTGACAACTTTCCTCTGCCATAATGTTCTGCCTCACAAAAAAATGGTTAAGATGGTAAATTCATGCTGTATATTTTACCACAATTAAATTTAATTATATTTTCATACTGGGGATCAAACAGAGGGCCTTGTACATGCCAGGCAAGGGCTCTATCACTGAACTACACCCCAGTCCCACAATAAAAAGTTGGAAAAATAAGCCGGGCACAGTGGCACACAACTGTAATCCCAGCACTTAGGGAGGTTGAGACAGGAGAATCGCGAGTTCAAAGCCAGCCTCAGCAACAGCAAGGTGCTAAGCAACTCAGTGAGACCCTGTCTCCACATAAAACCCAAAATAGGGCTGAGGATGTGGCTCAGGGGTCAAGTAGCCCTGAGTTCAATCCCCAGTACCAAAAACACAAAAACAAAACCCAAAACACCAGAGAAAAGGAGGAAGCCCTTTCCAAAAGGGAGAAGCCAAGGAAAGAAACATGCCTGTCTCTGAAATGCCCCCAAAGGCTTAGGGACCGAGGTCCGAGTTACTTCTGAAGACTAGCCATTGTTGTGGCTAAAAATCAGAGCCCCAATGAAGTTTTCATGGGAAAGTTCAATCCCTGGAACCCTCTCCCAGCTCTGCAACCAGCCACCAAGACCTGCCACTGGTCCTGTGGGGAGTTTGAGCCACAGGAACTCTGGACTTGGGGACAAGAGAGTGAAAGAGTAGTTCAAAAGAGGATTAAGTGAACATCAGTAGAGCAGCCAGTAACCCTTCCCTGTTCTCACACTGGATTCCTGGACTCCACAGGCACATTTATAACCCCTCTGGCAGGGGATTTGGAGAACTCTCCTGAGAAAACCCACCAAGAGCAGAGACACAGGGATAGTATCATACAGAAGTCGCCCTGAGGACACTTGGCCCCCAACTGACTGCCCAACTCTGAAGCCCAACATCTACTCAAATCTCATATCAGGTTTCTCCTATGGCATTCTTAAATATGGGTGCCCAACAGAATCAGATACTTTGTGAAAAGTCTCTGATGTGAGAAAGGGAGAGAGATCAAAACAGGTGAACAGAAGAAAAAGAGAACCCAGGAGAGACAGCCAAAGAAGGCAGCAGAAGAAAACTTAAAAACAAAACAAGCCGGGCACGGTGGCACACGCCTGTAATCCCAGCACTTAGGGAGGCTGAGACAGGAGAATCGCAAGTTCAAAGCCAGCTTCAGCAACAGGCGAGTCGCTAAGCAACTGAGTGAGACCCTGTCTCTACATAAAACACAAAATAGAGCTGGGGATGTGGCTCAGTGGTTGAGTGCCCCTGAGTTCAATCCTCGGTACCAAAAAAAAAAAAAGTTTTAAAAATATTTTTTAAATTAGATTTGTTTTTCAGAAAAAAATGAGATAATCAGATGTAGCTTAGTGAGGGTGCTCAAGGTCCTGGGTTCAATCCCCAGCACACAAAACAAACAAAAAAACAAAACAAAATAATAGATTTTGTTCACTGTTATTAGTTGAGCTATATATGCTTCCAGAACTTTTTCTATATATCAGCATACATTTATACGTATGAACAGATAAAAACACAGTGTTCTATTTTGTGTAGGTGTAATTAAAATTTTAATCTTCTTTTTCTGGTTGGGGGATTATACCCAGGGCCTCATGCATGCTAGGCAAGTGATTTACCTTGAACTACACCCCCAGCCCAGTCTTAATTTTAATTGTGGTTTTCACTGAGCAGAACGTCTGGGAGACACTGCCTTACCAGCACATAACACACAGGGTCCAAGCCAGCAGCTCAGTAGGAAATCAGACTTCTGTTTTGCCACTGGTGTGCTGCCATTCATCTTTCATCAGACGTTTGTAGCATTATCGTTTAATCTTACAAACAATGCTCCAGGAACATCTCTAGGCATGCTTCCTTGAGGACATCTGCAAGTGACCCAGAAAAGAAGCCAAGAGCAAGAGTGCCGGGTCAAAAGGTATGTTCATGTTTCAGTAGGTTCTGCCAAATGACCTTCTGCAATGGCTGTGCCAGTTTTTTCTCCAGTAGGTTTCCTAAGTGTAGTCATTTTGTTCAATTATTTTCATATGTATGCATAATTATGCATATAAGTATATAAGTTTTTAATGAAAAATGGACTTTCCCTGCCCTAAGCTTTCTTACCATCAAGATCTACCTCCCAGAGGCAGCCACTGGCAACTGTTCTAGTTATTTTCTCTGGGATCCATCTCCATATTAATGGATACTATGCTTCTACTGTTATTTCTTAGATTACCATTTTCAGACATTATTCACTGACTTTGATAGATAACTACCTCAGTATGTACACCAATATCAAAAAAATTTATAGGAGGTCATTAGTTTGGACTGAGCTCCTATACTTGGTCCAACTGGTTAAACTAAAATGAAGTCACTCAGGCTAGAGTTCCACATCACCAAACTAAGTTGTTTATATGACCTTCTGAGAAATAAGGAGAGTGAGCAATCAAATCCCCAAACAAGCTAGTTTTAGTTGGCATAAAGCCATTCTGACTGCTTTAACTTTTACAAGGAAATTAACTTTAAAACAACCAATCTGCTTCTTGTTCTCTAGCTTTGCTTTCCTCAGTCTTCTTTGTCTATAAAACCAGCTTCCTCCCTCCTCTGCTCAGCTCATTAGAACTCTTCCCTCTCCTCCTTCGCCTTTCTCCTGCTCCTTCTCTTCTTCCACATCTTTCCCTCCCCATTCCATTTCCTCTTTCTCCTCCCCGTCCTTCTCCTCTTCCTCCTTTTCCTCTTTTTCTTCTTTATTTGTTCCCTCTTCCTGATAAAGCATATTCTCTAGTAGTGTCCTAGTAAAAATTACTTGGGAGTATACTTGGAACATTTTGTAATTCAATGAAAACCTACACGTTATTTAGAACATGCTCTTCTGAGTTACCTGATTCTTATTCTACAGGGGCTCTGTGCCTTTCACTGTCTTTGAGCTATATTACAACTCTAAATTATTGATAACTGATAGCAATGCAAAATAATTCTTATCTATAGACATGCAAATAAACAATCCATATCCCTCTTCCCTCATGCCAAAATAAAGCCAGTTTTATATCTATTTGCAAAATAAATAATTAAATCTGTACCTTTTTGACTTCTCTATGAAACTGGTTATAACATACTGCTACATTCTTGCAGGACCTAAATTTAATGACTGTTAATATAATTGTTCCTAAAGTTAATGATGCCCTCATTAATAATTAAATAACATAGTTAACATATGTTCATTTTATATCCATATGAGAGTAATAACTTTACCATTTCTAAAAAGTTTCCATTAACAGAAGTATATTTTTGAAGTCACTACTACCATAAATATCTTTACTAAATCTTTACTAAAATATCTTTACTAAATCTTCACACGTAGATAAATTGGCTGGGTATAAAACTATAGGTTTACAATCCAGTGGTGTTTTGACTCCTGCTTCTGTGTGTACTCCTTTTCTGCCTTACCCCACAGTTTTGGGCTTTAGTTTCCTTTACCTCATATTTCATGAATGTCATGATGAAATGCCTTTGGAAGAATCTTTTCATTCAGTTTGACGGACACTTTAGTGGATTTTATTTAGACACACCTTAAGGTCTAGAAATATTTTTATATTATTTCTTTGATGGTTTTCTTTTTAGTTGCCTCTTCTCTCTCTTCCTGGATTTCCTCATCTTTTCATGTTGAATGCCTACATTGAGCTTCTATTTCTTTCATCTTCCACACCCCCCATTCTCGCTGCTGTATTATTTCCCCATTTTTAAAGGAAGTTGAATAGCTTTCAACATTTAATTGTCCTCTTGTTTTCTGATTATACTTTTTTAAAAATATTTTTTAGTTATACATGGACACAGTGTCTTTATTTTGTTTATTTTTATGTGGTGCTGAGGATTAAACCCAGTGCCTCACACATAGGAGGCAAGCACTTTGCCACTGAGCCACAACCTCAGCCCCTGACTATACTTTTTCTGTTATCTAATTTTATATAAGAAACTGAATAAGAGCCAGGCATGGTGGCACACTCCTGTAATCCCAGCTGCTTGGGAGCCTGAGGCAGAAAGATCGTGAGTTCAAAGCCAACCTCAGCAACTTAATGAGGCCCTAAGCAACTCAGTGAGACCCTGTCTCTAAATAAAATCTAAAAAAGGTCTGGGGATGTAGTTCAGTGGTTAAGTGCCCCTGGGTTTAATCCCTAGTACCAAAAAGGAACACTATAAATAAGTAACTGAACAGTATATCATGACATGTAAAAATATTTCATCTTTGATCTATATATATATATATATATATATATATATATATATATATATCTTATTGACCTTGGTAGCCACAGAAATCTCAGCATGTTGTGCAAGGTTTGGCACATGATAATTGCAAAAATATCTTTGTTGAATAAATCTTCAACTCATAGACCACTACTAAATCTTTTTTTTTTAATAATTTTTTTTAATATCTTTATTTTATTTATTTATTCTTATGTGGTACTGAGGATCGAACCCGGTGACTCACACATGCCAGGCAAGCGCTCCACCACTGAGCTACAGCCCCAGCCCTACTAAATCTTTTTTATGGGAAAAGGATTGAGCTCAGAGGCACTCGACCACTGAGCCATATCCCCAGCCCTATTTTGTATTGTATTTAGAGACAGGGTCTCACTGAGTTGTTTAGCGCCTCACTTTTGTTAAGGCTGGCTTTGAACTCACAATCCTCCTGCCTCAGCCTCCTGAGCCACTGAGATTACAGGCATACACCACCATGTCTAGTTTTAAATCTTAATTTAGTACATCCTACAGGTTTAAACAGTAAGTGATCTTCTTTAATTTTTATTCTAAAAAATTAAAATATTTGTTGAATTTTTCTGTTTGTCCCTAATCTAAGTTCTGTGGGTGTATTAACTTATTTAATCCTTACAATAGTAATGTGAGTTAGGAACTGCTACTCTCTGCATTTCACAGATACCTGATTCCAGAGACGGCACTATGCAGGTGCCTCTTGTTGGCTCAGCTCACATGTCAATTCTTATCCATCTGTAGTAGTTGTCAAGGAATTGAGAGGTATTCTGGAGCAGTATCTAGGTTCGGGGGCAGGGGTCTTTCTTGATTGATTAATGATGTCTGTCATGGGCCCAGGATGGAGAAGTGGGGCTAATTTCTTTTTTTAAACACTGCTTAGTCATCCTTAAAGAAAAATAAATTATCTTTGGGGTTATACACAGCTCCAGTGCTCTCAAAATTAGGGCATGTTGACATCCAAAGTATTTAAAGACTCCTTTGTTTCTTGGTTGTAGCAAAAGAATTCTTTAACTGCCTGTTTATAATTTATCTGAGAGAAGCACTGGTAATTAAGCATCTGAGCACTTCCGATTCCCTCCTTTTCCTGTGGTAAGAAGAGAGAGTCAGAAAAATAATCACATTGCATCATGATACCAGTGGGCCATATAAAAAGCCCCATGATATTATTTTTCCAATCGTTGGTTTCCCTCACAACCAACATTTAGACCATTCCAAATACCCCTCCCAACAGATCATTAGAAATGACGATACAGCTGGTCTCTTTACTAACCTTTCCACATCCCAAACAGTTTTATAGCTTGGCTTCAGCCACAGGGCAGCCCAGATTTTAAAGGAATCTTATCCTTTCCCCAGGACCTCCATTTAACAGAGCTTAATACTGCTTTGAGAGATGTGATGTGATTTTCTCCCATCTCTACCCATTTTTCACAGTGCACTCTTATCTCACATTCAGAACCAATGTCTATTTGCTTAGGTTATATAAGGTGTTCAACATCAACTTTTCTATCCTTTAAAAAAATTTTTTTCTCAGTAAAAGACCCATACATTGAGAATTCCTGGGACGGTCGTCACCACCTGTCATGTCAAGGCAGAAACAAAGTGAAGGAAAAAATCACTAGGAAATCACACATTTCCCTGATACCTGGCTGAGAAAAGAGAAGAAGAAGGTTGCTCTGGGGTCAGCTTGCACAAGCTAACGGGATTTTGAAGGAGGCAGGTGAAGATAAAGCCCATGACACCAGGGGTGGGGGTGCTGTTCTGTCCTACTGCTGGCTCCAGTATGAGTCAATTTCTCAAGGGAACGCCTCTGGGCCATGGTGAGGTAGTTCCACACAGGCATCAACAGAGTCAGAAGTGGTCTAGGTTTGAAATGAGCATCTTGCAGATGATGGGCTGCTCACACCTTTCCCACTGCGAGGTTTCCAGGGCTCCTCCTTAGCGAGTCCCAAAATATCCCCCAATAGACCAAATAAGGTAACCCTCTGGTTGCCTTCCACACAGGAAGGCAGGAGATCCCAATGCTCCAGGCCAGTCAGGCCCCCACAGAACTTCTGAAGGCAGCCTAGAAACCCCACCCTACGGACACCCAGTGAGGCCCTCTAGTCCAGAACCTTCCCCATGAGGGTACACAGTGAGCTGTACCAGGGAAAGATGTCTCATCTCCGATGGCC
The DNA here is from genome assembly GCA_004024805.1 of Geosciurus inauris. Lineage (NCBI taxonomy): Eukaryota > Metazoa > Chordata > Mammalia > Rodentia > Sciuridae > Geosciurus > Geosciurus inauris. The sequence goes on from PVHX01007666.1 coordinate 25,951, forward strand.
ATTGTACTGGCCACAATGTTAGCTGGCCTGTAGTCACATGAAGTGTTTTTCTGGCAGATGGAGTTCCATAATCTTTATTATCTCCCCAGAAAGTCCCCTCTGGCACATGCCCTGCACACCTGAAGATGGTGACATCCCCTTGCTGTGATCTTGGTACACAAAGAAAACCTATGACTGTATGTGCCCAGCCTAAGCTTAACCTCAAAGCCTGTTACTAGATGTGCCTTTTTTTTTGCTGTTGTCTATTTTTATTTTTGTTGAAATCATATGTATTAGTCAGCTTTCTGTCACTATGACAAAATATCTGAAAAAAATCAACTGAAAAGGAGGAAAGATTTACTGGCTCACGGTTTCACAGACTTCAGTCTATGGCTGCTTTGGGACCTATTGTAAGGCAGAAATATCTTGGTAGTAGACACATGTGGCAGAGTAGGCAGGCTCTCATCTTGTGATAGCTAGAAAACAAAAGAGTTTGGGAGAAGGGCCTGGGGACAAAATATAACCTTCAAAGGCATGCTTGCAGTGACCTATTTCCTCCACTTAGGCCCCACCTCTTTGTTTGTTTGTTTGTTTGTTTGTTTTGGTGCCAGGGATTGAACTCAGGGGTACTCGACCACTGAGCCACATCCCCAGCACTGTTTTGTATTTTATTTAGAGACAGGGTAGGCTCCACCTCTTAAAGCTTGCACTATCTCCTCACAATGCCATAGACTGACAACCAAGCCCTTAGCACATGGCCTTTGGGGGACATTTCAGATCCAAACCATATCCTCTTTATGCATATAAAACAAATATGTATAGCTTAAAGCACAAAACTAAAGCCAACTCCCATGTATTCATATCTCATAATCATTATGAAATATAACATTAGTGAAAGCTTAGGAGCTTGCATTAGATTGCTAGGGCTGCCACAACAAAGTATCCAAACTGGGGAGCTTAAAACAACCACAGTTTAATTCTCTCACATTTTTAGAGTCCAAGATCAAGGTATCAGTAGTAAGTTATCTCCTGTGGACTGAGGAAAAATCTGCTCCAGGCCTGTCTCCCAGCTTGTGATGATTTGCTAGCCATCTTGGGGTACTTGACTGTAGAAGCATCACCTAGTCTCTGCCTCCGTCTTCACATGGTGCTCTCCCCATCTGTCTCTGGGTCCAAATTTTTGCTTTTCGTTAAGTATACTGGTCAGGTTGGACTGGGGCCCGTCCTAATGACTTCAACTTCATCGTCTGCAAAGTTCCTATTTCCAAAGAAGATCACTTTCATAAGTACTAGGATTAAGACTTCGACAGCTTTTAGGCAGACACAGTTCAATCTGTGACACAGGAAAGATCTCACTTAAAGTACCTGTAAAACAAGGACTTGAAGGTGCCAATGAGCCGGCAAACCATACCCAGCGAGGAGTAGGCAGGTATCCCTGGACAGGGAAGGTGAATATGGAAGCTCCAGAATGGGGTGGTCTTGTGTTCTCTAGGGAGGACAAGGCCAGTGTAACTGGGCAGAAGGTAAAAGGGGAGGGGAGGAGGAGATGAAATTAGAAAGGGACCAGGGGCGGGGCTGAGGTTGTGGCTCAGTGGCAGAGCACTTGCCTCACACGTGTGAGGCACTGGGTTCAATCCTCAGCACCACATAAAAATAAGTAAACCAATAAAGACACTGTGTCCATGTATAACTAAAAAATATTTAAAAAAAAGAAAGGGACCAGGGGCCAGGTAGGGAAGGGTCCTGGAGGACTCAAAGGCTTTGGAATAAGGACTCCTTAAAACCCACAAGATCCTCTGTTCCTGGAAGATTCTCTTGTTTCCCTTCTGCCCTTCTGTGCTTGGTCCCAACCCTGGGCCTGGTAGGCACTCAGGGAACATGAAATGAGAGAAGGGGCACCCTGGGGTCAAAGGGCAGGTCACCATTTCTGAGCCACCTCCTGGCCATTCCCACTTACGTCTGAGGTAGCCTAGCGGGTCTCCCCTCCATGTCTGCAGGCACCTCACTAGACCAACCCTCCTCCTCTCTCTGGCTGCCACATGGAGTCTTCCTTCAACTGAAGTTCTCTGTGGCCCACTGCTCAGCCCAGCTCTGTCACAACCTCAAATATAACGGACTCCAAGGGATCTGCCATGCCTACATGTGCAGTAAACCAGAGGTGGGGTGGGACCCCATCTGGTCCAACTCGGGCTCTCTCTGGAATCTGAGATCCCATGATGCTATGGCTTGAAAGGTCTTTCTTACCCTCCTGACCTCCCGCTACCCCAAGAACAACCAACTTTCACAATAACAGAAACTGTTTATGATAGACTGATATAGTAAAAGAAGCAGGATGTAAAAGTGTCAATTTAATATGTTCCCAATTTCCTAAAAAGTTCCATATGCCTCAGAACAACTGGGAAGAATACACAAAAATGTTAACGGTTTTGTTTCTGGTGGTAATTGGTGGTGGTGACATTTTTGTAAATATATTTTGAGCTTTCTGTATTTTTCCCACTGTTGTAATACAAAAGTCATTTTCAGAATGCCTTTATGAACTGCTATGCTCAGCCTGACCACAATGAAATTGCAGAAATCCCATTAGGTGAGAATCCAGGTGAGTTCAATGCTTGACATTTAAAAATTCCGATTTTATTCACATTGCAAAAGGCCATCTCTGCACTGCCCTGTAAAATTTCATTCAGGGGCACTGATTCAGGATCCCAGTTATTGCATAAACCAAGACCTCCCACCTCCATAACAAAATTGCCTTTTTAGAAGCTTCTCACTCTGCCCTTGCTCCCACCCATCAGAACCTCAATTATAGCTTTTCATGATGAGGCACTGTTCTGGTTTGGATATGAGGTGTCCCCCAAAAGTTCCTGTCAATGCAGGAATATTCAGAGGTTAAGTGATTAAAGAGCTGTGACTTAATCAGTCCATCCTACTTTGAATGGACTGACTGGGTGGTAACTGTAGGCAGGTGAACATGGCTGAAGGAGGTGGGACACTGGGGTGTGCCCTGAAGGATTATGTCTTGTCCCTCTTGGCTCCTCTTTCTGCTTCCCAGCCACCATGAGGTGCCTAGTTTTCCTTGACTCTGCCCTTTGTCCAGGAGGTTCTACCAGAGCAATGAGGCCAGCCGACCATGGACTGAGCCTCTGAAATTATGAACTCAAAATAAACTTTTCCTCCTCTAAGTTGTTCTGGTCAATTATTTTGGTCACAGTGACAGAAAGCTGACTAATGCAGGGAACAAGGCTTATGATGCATTCTGGAGAGGGGTGTGTGTGTGTGTGTGTGTGTGTGTGTGTACATTTTGCCTCTTCCCAGCCATGTGATCTTTGGCAAATTATTTAGATAGTATAATGGCCTCCAAAAAGGTCCATATTGAATTCCTGGAACCTGTCCATGT
>PVHX01007666.1:29423-79838 GCA_004024805.1 Geosciurus inauris
TTTTTTTTTTTTTTTTTGGTACTCAGGATTGAACTCAGGGGCACTCGACCACTGAGCCATATCCCCAGACCTATTTTGTGTTTTATGTAGAGACAGGGTCTCACTGAGTTGCTTAGCACCTCACCATTGCTGAGGCTGGCTTTGAACTTGCCATTCTCCTGTCTCAGCCTCCCAAGTGCTGGGATTACAGGCCAGCACCACTACACCTGGCTCCATCCCTACTTCTTCATGTTCCACTGGGACCAGTAGGGAAAACACAAACTCCTAAACAGCCTCATAGATAGCTTCCAATCCTGAGGGCATGGATGGTGATGAATACACAGCTTGGCCACCATCCAGGGTAGAACCCCCTAGACAGCCCCAAACCTGCCTTCTTGCAGAACCCTGTGTTAGATAGAGGAAGACACTAGGCCCACAGAGGGATACTGCCCTGGTTAAGAACAGCTGACCCAGTTGTCCATATTGTATAGGGTCTTCAGAGGGAGCACAGAAACCCCAAGGCTAGAATGTTCTCCTTGGCACTAATGCCAAGTGCCTAAAGTAGTGCTTGGTGAAGAATCGTCAATGGATGCCAGAGGCAGAGGCCAAAGCACCATCAGAAACAGGATATTACATAGTTACAAATACTCTCCCCACAGGAGAATGACTGACTCCAAGAGGGGTGTCCAGAATATCATAGACTGGGTAATTCACTTCTCATGATTCTGGAGGCTGGGAAGTCCAAGGCCAAGGTTCCGATGTCTCATAAAGGTCTTCTTGTTGTGTTGTAACATGGCGCAGGGCATCACAGGGTGAGAGGGAAAGAGCACACAAACTCAGGTCTCCTTCCCTCCTTTTATGAAGACACTGATCTCACCATGGGGGCCCACCATCATGACCCCATCCAACCCTAATTACCTCCCAAAGGCCTCATCTCCAAATGCCATCAACACACGAATATGGGGGTTAAATTTCCAACACATGATCTTTGAGGAAACTATTCAGACAATAGCAGGAGAAAATAGCAACTTTACAGTGGATAAATCCAGAAGACACCGCCTTATCCAAGGGACCAAGGTGAGAAAAGTAGAGGAAAGGGTAGAGGTCAGGCACCTCCCGATGGGATGCACTGAAGAGGCAACAACATGACTTCTGTAGTGTTCTTGACAAAAATATATCACCCAAATTTAATCATTAAAAAAACACCAAAAGTCCCAGGTCGGGGAACATTCTACCAATTAACTAAGGAGTGACTTTCCAAACGTGCCAGGATCATGAAAGAGGAAGACTGACCTATTCCAGATTGGAGGAAACTATACAGACATAACTAAATGCAGCGTGGACTCCAGATTGACCCAAGAACCTAACAAAAGACCAATAGGCAAAATTCTAATAAGCTCTATAGATTAGTGAATAGTCTAGTATCAATATTAACTTCCTGATTTTGACAACTGCACTATGCTTATAGACCATGTAAGATAATATTGGAGGAAGCTAGGTAAAGAATAGATGGAAACTCTATATACTATTTTTTTAAATATTTATTTTTTAGTTGTAGGTGGACAGAATATCTTTATTTTATTTTTATGTGGTGCTGAGGATCGAACCCAGTGCCTCCTGCGTGCTAGGCGAGCACGCCACCACTGCGCCATAACCCCAGCCCCTCTATATACTATTAATGTAACTTTTTTGTATGTCTGAAATTATTTTAAAATGAAGAGTTAAACATTAAAAATAAATAATCAGGGCTGGGATGGTGGCTCGGTGGTAGAGCACTTGCCTAGCATGTGTGAGGCACTGGGTTCAATTCTCAGCACCACATATAAATAATAAATAAAATAAAGGTCTAGTGACAAGTAAAAAAATTTTTTAAATAAAAATAAATAAATACATACATACATAAATAATCAGCTAGGCATGGTGGCACATGCCTGTAATCCCAGCACTTTGGGAGGCTGAGACAGGAGAATCGCAAGTTCAAAGCCAGCCTCAGCAATGGCGAGGCGCTAAGCAACTCAGTGAGACCCTGTCTCTACATAAAACACAAAATAGGGCCGGGGATGTGGCTCAGTGGTCAAGTGCCCCTGAGTTCAATTCCTGGTACCAAAAATAAATAAATAAATAAATAATCAAGTAGTGTCTGGCACTCATTATAGGCTCTCAATAAATATTTGTCTAATTGATAAAAGAATCCCAATTTTCCACCATTGATAGCACTTGACCCCAGCCAAGCCCCTCCCCTTTTCCACCTTCATGTATCTAGCAGTCTACCTGGTCCCACTCTGGTAAGGTGGAAATGCTATCAAGGAAAACTGATAAATTAGTCTATGTAGAACATCTGGATGGAGCAGTTCAATCAAGATAATTGTGAGAAACAGAAAAAAAATAGAATTTGGAGTGTAACTCAAGAACAGAGTGCATGTTTAATATGCGTGAAGTCCTGAGTTCAATCCCCAGCACCAAAGAAAACAACAAAGAAAGAAAAAAAAGCTATGTGGCAACCCTTTAAATACACTACAGCAAAAATAAGTGAGTGACTGAACACAGCAGAGCCTCGTTATAGACATTTCAAAAAATAGCCTCTTCAAATGGAACACAACCCAAATAAGAGAGTCAGATTCTCTGCAAGTGTTCTGCATTTTAGAACAATGCAGCATGGATTTAATTTAATGAAATGAAAACTCAAAAACAAGATGAAATAACAGAATGAGGTGAAAGGGAGGCTGTAGAACTAAGAAAACAAATTGAAAACCATAATGCTGTGATTATAGATCTAATAAATAAATTAGAAAGAAAAATAAACTAATCATGGCTAAAAACCAAATTAACTCATGGAGGAGAGACTCAATAGTGGATGCATAGGATAAAGATAAAGAGATTAAAACAATCAGAAAGGATGTTATATACATAAAAGTTAGAAGTCTAAGTTAATTTGTGTTCTTCGTATATACATGGCAACAAAAACAACATAAAATTAGTCAGAGATACAATATAGGGAAAATTCTCTAACTTGAATAAAGGTTCAATGTGAAAATTTAATAGATACAGTATATTCCAGAAAAAAAAAAAAACTGTTTTAGCATCATTGATATTGACGTAACTTGTTTAAGATTCTCAGCTTCAGAAATTTAAAGAAAAACAAAAAGAATTGTTCAGATATATTAGTAGAAGGGAAAAATAAAAGCAGGTCACTTTTCAAGGAGGAAAAAAACCCCAAGGTAATCTCAGACCCTACCTCCTCCCCCAGACCAGTATTCAATGCCAGAGGACAAAGGGTTCATCTAAAAATGTGGGAGGGAAAAAGTGCAATCTGAGAATATTACACCCAGCCAAATTGACATAAAATCAATGGGCAGACACTCGCAGACATGAAATAACTACTTGTAGCCTTTAGTTGCCTCGGGCTCTTCCTTAAAAAAAAAACAAAAACAAACAAAACAAAACAAAACAAAAAAACGTAGGTGCTGAAATCTAGTCAAGAGACAAATGGAAATACAGGCTCCTAGAAGGGAGAAACCATGTAGAATAGATGATGGCTATCAAATCCACTTAAATAGACAACTAGGATTAAAGGGAAAATAATACAAGAAGAAAAAATAGGGGCTGGGGTTGTAGCTCAGCGGTAGAGCACTTGCCTTGCATGCATGAGGCCCTGGGTTCGATCCTCAGCACTACATACAAAGCAATAAAATAAAGACATTGTGTCCATCTACAACTAAAAAAATATTTAAAAAAAAAAGAAAAAATAGGGAGATAAGGAAATGGAGAGGGCAGGCAAGGAGCAGGATGGATCCCACTCCTCTCCCACCTACCTGCTCCTCGAGGACACTTCTAAGAGGTGTTCATCTCTAGCCAGGACTAAGGAATTCATTAGTTTGACCTGTTTTGTTTTGTTTTGTTTCTAATTTATAGATGTATACAATGGCCTTGTTTTATTTATTTTTATGTGGTGCTGAGAATCAAACCCAGTGCCTCACACATGCTAGGCAAGTGCTCTACCACTGAGCCACAACTTTAACCCAGTTTGGCCTGTTTTTAACATTTCTATGAAACGAATCATACTGTGTCTGACTTGCTTTTTTCCCCCACTCAAAATTATGGTTTTCTTGATACTAGTTTGGTGTTTTGGGATTGTCTCAGTCTGTCCAGATTGCTATAACAAAAATACCACAAATGGTGCATTACACAACATTTACTTCCTCCAGGTCTGGAGGTGTTGGTGAGGACCTGCCTCCTGGTTCATGGATGGCTGTCTTCTCACTCAGTCCTCACATGGCACAAGCAAGGAAGGAACTCTCTGGGTCCCTTTGGTAAGGGCAGTAATCCCATTCATGAAGGCGCCGCCCTTATGACCTAATCAACCCTCAAAGTGCGCACTTCCTAACACCTTCACATCACGGGTTAAAATTTCAACACATGAAAAAAATTTCAATATATGAATTTGGGGGAACACAGCATTCAAACCACAGCACAAATCCACATCTTTCAGAGTTCTGCAAAGAGCAGCTGGAATGCCTATTTCATTTATGTAGCAGTCATTGCTCAAAGTCCCGTTTCCCCCATGCCTGTGGCTGGACAGGAAGAGAGGCTCCCAGTACCTTCCTCATGCCTCCAGGTCTCCAGGGCTTCCGCAGGGCAGGTGGGTCAGGGTCCTAATGTGGGCTATAAGGGCTGGTCACTAGCTGGCCACTTCACGGGCATGGCCCAGTTGTTTACCACTCTGTAGAAAATCATCTTATAGGTGCTGTGGGCAGGGGAATTTCACAAGCCTATATGAAAGCATGGGTTGGCCTTGGGAACTCTCTGAGGGTCTAAAATATAACAGATTGACGCCCCTGCACAGTCTCCACAGCGACTGCTGGGGTTGATGGCATAGCTCAGTGGTAGAGCACTTGCCTAGCATGAAGGAGGCCCTGGGTTCCATCCCTAGCACCAAACCTACACATATACACACCCTACACCTCACCACACCGGGATCTCTCTAAAATAAGATTCTGGAAGATACCAGTCTCTAAGTCTCTAGGTCCTTGCTAGAAATATAGAATCTCTTGGCCCACCCAAGACCAAATTGGAAAAAAAAAAAAAATACACACACAGAGTACTGGAGATTGAACTCCATGGTGCTCTACACATGTGATACATATCCATCTTTTTTATATATTTTATTCTGAGTCAGGGTCTTGCTAAGTTGCCCAGACTAGCCTCAGACTTGCGATACTCCTGCTTCAGCCTCAGGAGTAGTTAGGCCTGTGCTACTTCATTGGCAGAATTTTGCATTTTAATAAGATTCCTAAAAAAAAAAAAAAAAAAAAAAAAATAAGATTCCTAGATGACTTGTATGCACATTCAAGTTTGGGGAACACGGGCCTTCATCCTTCACTGTGGGTGTTAGTTTTACTGAAGTACAACACAAATACAGAAAAATGTTGTCACAAGGGTATCATATGGTGAATTATACCAAGAAAATCCACAGGAATATCCAGCCCCCAGATTGAGAATAGAATAGAACTCCAACACCCTAGAAACCCCCTTTCCTGCATAAGCACCCTGGCACCAAAGGTAATCAATATCCCAGCCTCTAACAGCGTAGTTTAATTGGGTCCTTGTTTCTTCCTCACATAGTTGGAATCATGATGCCAGGATTCTTTTGTGTTTGTGAGATTATAAACCCCTCATTCGAGCCAAGCGCGGTGGTGCACGCCTGTAATGCCAGCACTTTGGGAGGCTGAGACAGGAGAATCGCGAGTTCAAAGCCAGCCTCAGCAATGGCAAGGCGCTAAGCAACTCAGTGAGACCCTGTCTCTACATAAAACACAAAATAGGGCTGGGGATGTGGCGCAGTGGTCAAGTACCCCTGAGTTCAATCCCCAGTACCAAAAATAAAATTAAATTAAAAAGTAATATTAAAAAATAAACCCCAACTTGCGTCCTGGTCTCTCTCCATTTTCCTATGTCTTCTGTCTACAAAAAGCTAATGCGAGGCTGGGATTGTAGCTCAGCGGTAGAGCGCTTGCCTCGCATGCGTGAGGCCCTGGGTTCGATCCTCAACACCACATACAAACCAATAGAATAAAGACATTGTGTCCATCTATTTAAAAAAAACAAAAAGCTAATGCGAAAGTAAGCCCATTTATTCAAATAAATATTTAATGAGCACCTAGACTGTGCCAGGATTGTTAGGGGCTGAACCCTATAATAGTATTGCCAAGCTGGGAGTTCTGTTTCAGGGAGGCATCCTGCCCAGTAGTTTTCAGGGCTGTGGAAGATTCACATTGGCATGTGAGTTCAACCTTTGAGAGGAATTTATTACCTGCCCTAAAAATACCCCAAACTGCAGTTTAGCACACAGCCAGCAAGGAGCAGCAAGACCTCCACTTAAGTCTTTTGAACACATCGTAAAGTCTGAGTCCAAGAAGTTTCTGGCTCAATTTTTTCTACTTTTCTTCAAACGTTATTTGGTTTAAAACTGGGGTCCTCCCTTGCCATTTATTCCTCTCAAGGCCTCCAGAAATAAATTATGCATGTTTACCTGGCACCGAGTTTCACGTGGACGCCTGGGCACAGCTGTCTCGGTAATTCACCTCCAGCATTGCTGTGAAATCAGTGGTCAGGCCCCTTCTTTCTGGGCCTCAATTTTCTGATTTCTAACTAAAAAGAAAGAAACTGCATCAGAGGTTTTTAACCTGGAATCCAAGATTCACCGGGGGACCCATTCATCCCTGGAAATTACATGGAAGAATATGTTTGTTAGCTGGGCACAGTGGCTCAAGCCTGTAATCCCAGCACTTAGGGAGGCTGAGACAGGAGAATCGTGAGTTCAAAGCCAGCCTCAGCAATGGCGAGGTGCTAAGCAACTCAGTGAGACCCTGTCTCTACATAAAACACAAAATATGGCTGGGGATGTGGCTCAGTGGTTGAGTACCCCTGAATTCAATCCCCACTACCAAAAAAAAAAAAGAATGTGTTTGTTTTTGAGGGAAAAGGAGTCAAGAGTATCACAATGCCCTCAAAATAAACACCATCATGTTCGATGATCCCAAGAACATTTTCAGCACTAATATTCTGCAGCATATGGATACTGGAGACCTTGGTTTTTGCTAAGTGTGGCTCCAGCTGAACTTTTAAAACAAGAGATGATTTGCTTTGACTTTTTCCTTCATACATTCTTCCGCCCTTCCTGAAAGAATACTGTAAAACTGTGGCGCCTTGTATCCCCAGCCTCTCGCTCTGGTCTCTGCCAGTGAGATAACATCAAGGGTCATTTCATTTAAAACAGCGTGGCCTTGGATCGAGTCCCTCAGTTTCAGTATGACCTCAGCCTGAGTCCTGTTGTATTTGTCTGGCTTGTTTTCTAAATGCTGTAGCTATTGTAACCTTCCAAACTTGTTTGCAAGTCTGGTTCTCATAACCAAGTAGATGGAAACATGCAAGTATGTTCTGATCCATTCAACAGTCCAGTGTTCTCCACCCAGAGAAATGACCCTCGATGGCAAAATGCATCAGATTTATCAAATGGGGCATGGGTGTCACCTGAAAAAGGGAATGAGGGAGAGCCCTCCCTACCTCCCTGAGGCCAGTGCTCATCCATTCCTACACAATAATATTAGGTTACATGTTCCCTCTGTGTGGCTGGTTCCCCTGGCAACAACGTGAGCCAAAAGTTTTCATTACAAACTGCTTGGTCTGTATAAAGGAACCAGGTTGTATTTCTACAGAAAGCAAGACACACGGGGCTCGAGAACATTCTTAATTACACTGGGTTCGCCACAGATGAAAGAGGTGATTTCAGAACTCATCCTCTTCCTAAATGTAAACTTCTTTGTTCTTAGTTATAAAGAAACAGAGCTCTAAGATCAATCTTTGCTGCTCTAAGTGTGGTCCCCAGGCCAGCAGCACTTGGGGCTTGTTAGAAATGCAAAATTCAAGCCTGGTGCAGCGGCGCACCCCTGTAATCCCAGCACTTTCAAAGCCAGCCTCAGCAACAGCAAGGCGCTAAGCAACTCAGTGAGACCCTGTCTCTACATAAAACACAAAATAGGGCTGGGGATGTGGTCGAGTGCCCCTGAGTTCAATCCATGGCGCCAAAAAAAAAAAAAAAAAAAAAAAAAAGAACTGCAAAATTCTCAGCACTACTCCAAACCCACTGGACCAGTGTCTGCATTTTAATATTTGAAATCTCCAGGTGGTTCCTAATTGGGGACACTGAGAAGTTTGAGAAGCACTCCCACAGCAGCACCTGTAACCTCACCAGCATCCAGTGCCTGACATGTCTATGACTTTCCAGCAATATTGATTAATAAACGTAAGCCTTTTGCCTCTAAACCTGTACTATAAGCCTGAGGCACTTGTAACCCACCTGCTGAGTCTTCTCTGTAGTCACAGGCTGCCTCTTGTATTTACCTACTTAATCACCTTAATGCATGACTCACTTAACTTTGCTTACAGTCACAAGGACCTTCTGGTTCATAGTGAACCAAATATGAGATGGTGGTCCCAGGAGCTCCTCCTACCTAGAGATGTCCCAAGCATCTTAGTTTGTGTAAAGCGCTCTATGTTTGCACAATGACAAAATCACCTAAGGACACGCTTTTCAGAACTTGTCCCTCCATCAAGCAACATGTGACTGACTCCACTTTCTCAAAGGAAGTTTGTGTCTCGCGAGCTTGCTTTGGCAACACATTTACTAAAACTGGAACGACACAGAGAGGATTAGCATGGTCCCCGTGCAGGAATGACACACAGATTCATGAAGCATTCCATATTTTGGGAAGTACTAGGGACTGAATTAGAACAAATTATATTCCGTGCTTTTATAATTTTGTCAAAATGAATCCCAGTGTTATGTATAACTAAAAGGAACCATATATACATGTATCTCCACATATAATAAATAAAAAGAAAGTTTGTGTCTTGAGTTTTATGTGCACATTCTATTTTTCTAATCACATTAAAATAGAGTCCTGGACTCTATTTTACATGTCATTTGTAACCCCTTCAGACACTCCCTGTGGTGGACCCCACAGAGGCACAAGCAAATGTTCATTTGAGCCTCCAAGATAGGTGGGTTTCCAAACCCCCTTCTGGAGTGGCCACCCATGACCATGAGCTGGGCTCAGAGCATGACCTCAAATAAGCAAGGAACCCTCACCCAGGTGTTGTGGGGACTTAAGAAGCCTGTGACTCTCTGGTCCCTGGAAGTTCTATCACTACTTCCCTTTGCTTAGGTCTACCCTGAATATTTAGTTGATTTCATAAAATTTTTTCTCCTCTCTATCCTTCAGGAAAAGGAGGCTGCAAAACAAGCCCCAAATTTCATCAAGTGAGCATGTGATGAGCTACTCTAGAAGAAACACGGAGAAACCAAAAATTCCAATAGAAAACAGAAAATAGCCCAGGGTTTAGAAACAAACACTGGATGAAACAGTAGCAGTTATTGAAATGTGTGCGTTCCCAGCATTTTCCAGGACTTGCCCTAGGTCCCATGATGGCAACGTCTTTCCATCTCCACTGGAACACAGCACACAAGGACAGACGCAAATCAATCGCTGCAGGAGCTGAAAGGACAACTTTGTCGAAGAGATCAGACTCTGATCCAACTAGCAAGGGAAATATAGCCACTCACCCGGGAAAACCTTTTTCTAACTAATAGCTTTCAAAAAATCAGCCTGCTTCTATTGTGGGTTGGGGGTGGATCTGGCTGGATGTCCCTTTCAACCCATTTATAAACGCTCCTAGGACCATCTTTTCTAGTAGTACAATTAATTCTATTGCATTCAAGATCGCCTGTAGATCATCAGTGGTCTTTCTGCTTTCCTCTTTCTATGCTTTCAAGAAAAGAGGTCCTCTCAGCTGGGCTCAGTGGCACAAGCCTGTAATCCCAGCACTTAGGGAGACTGAGACAGGAGAATCACAAGTTCAAAGCCAGCCTCAGCAATGGCGAGGCGCTAAGCAACTCAGTGAGACCCTGTCTCTACATAAAACACAAAATAGGGCTGTGGATGTGGCTCAGGGGTTGAATACCCCTGAGCTCAATCCCTGGTACCAAAAAAAGAAAAAAGAAAAGAAAAGAAAGAAAGAAAAGGGGTCCTCTCCCCCAGCTCTCTGTAAACTGTACGTGGCATATTCAACACAACATGGGAGGAGGGAGAGCATGTACCATGAAGCAACTCCATGGTGTGCTTCCTGTAACACCGCAGAGCCCACGTCAGCTGAAAGAATCAATTAGTATTCCACCTCGGGTGGAAAGTAGGGCAGGGAGCAGGTGCCCAGTGTGTGCCAAGCTGTTAACACAGCACCTAGCTATCGGAATCCAGGAGATACGTGGAATCTCTTCAAATACTACCCTCAGCCTCGTTTGGATTCTGTTGTTCTCTTAACCTCCACTTCTACACAAGGACCAGTGGTGACCCAGGATCACTATTTCAGCTAGTGCCCATCAATCTTTCCAGGTTCTGATCAGGAACCCACAATGGTTCAAATCTAGACCAGCACGCAAGGATTCTCTGGCCAGACCCAATCCCTGTCCTCTACTCCCTCCAACTGGGTCACACCAACCTCCTCCCTGTCCTCTGCAAAGCCTGCTCCCATCTTTTCCACCAATGAGAGCAATGAGATGAAAGTAAACGGATGGAAAATCACTCCATTTGATTGCCGCTAAAATACAGGTTGAAGGTAATTATGGAGCAGGTGCAGGTGAGTGAGCCCAAAGTCCAGTGCCTTGTCTCTGACTTCTGCTTTCTGAAAATGAATCAATGGTAAATGCCCCACAGTTGGTAACTTTACCAACAGTTTACCAAGACATTTATCAAAAGTTCATGAAACTCTTCAAGTGATCATCTGAAAATACATTGCAATTATCATACATCTGGTTTACTAGAATAATTGTGTGTGGGGGGTGAGTACTATTTATTAAAGAAGTCAGATTTTATTGCTTTTGTTCAAAGGCCCGAGTAAGACTGAAGAGCAAAGAAGTGCATAATGTAATCTTGAATTGAAGTCAGAGTAAATAACATTTCAGGAGACATTTCAAAGAAGAAATTATTTCTGGGTCAATTTAACTGTAGAGTCTAAAATAACTTCAGCAGCCTGCTCAAAAGATAAATTCTAAGAGTAAGGTGAAGTCTGCATCAAAGAGTAAGAAACTCACCTTTTCTGAAACATGTCTTCAGTGAATACATGTTGGAATTATGCCAAAGAACTTCCTGGTGGAAAGAGTTAATGGGCTGGAAGAGTCTGGATATGTCACTCATCAAGGCTGGAATCTGGAAATGGGTTCAGAAAAGCCTTGTCTCTGTTTGGGAAAGATAAAGGTAGCCAGTGAATGATGTGTTCCAGTCATTATAAGTGTGTCCCCACAGCCTGCCTGCTGGACAGTGGAAGATTCTGCTGTTCAGATACACAGTGCTAAGATACTGTCTGTGGGTCTGCTTATTCTGCCTGAGAACTTTTAAGAAGAGAAAACAGAGACAGAGGAAAAACAAGAGGAAGGGGGAGCGCTGGTGGAAGAGAGAGAGCAGGGGCACCTACAAACCAAGCACTGCCCAGATGTCTGGCAAAACCAGGATCTGGGAGAAGCAAGGAGACATCCTCTCCTAGAGCTTCCAGAGAAAGGCCAGCCTCATAGACACCTTGATATCTAGCTTCTCAGATATCTAGCTTCCAGAACCATGCAAGAATCAATTTCTGTTGTTTGAAGGTCCCCAGTTTCTGGTACCTTATCATACAGCCCTAATAAAGTAATACCTGCACAAAGAGCTTTGGCTTCTCCTTCAGGCAGGCCCTTGCTCCTCAAGATCCATGTGAGCCAGGCTCGGTGGCGTACACCTGTAATCCCAGCACTTTGGGAGGCTGAGATAGGAGAATCGCGAGTTCAAAGCCAGCCTCAGCAACAGCGAGGCGCTAAGCAACTCAGTGAGACCCTGTCTCTACATGAAACACAAAATAGGGCTGGGGGTGTGGCTCAGTGGTTGAGTGCCTCTGGGTTCAATCCCTGGTTTTAAAAAAAAAATCCATGTGCCTAGGGATAGTACACAACCTCAGCGCCCCTGAGCTCCCCAAGCAAATGCAGACAGGTGCTGTGACTAGTGAACTACAGATGCAGTAGCTCACTCATGCTCTCTCTCAAAACTCTTTTTATGGAAAAATTTTAATGCACACAAATAGAGCAGGTAATGAATGTCATGTGCCCACCTCCCGGTTACAACCATGATCAATGTTTTCCTCGTCTTGCTTTGTCCTTCTCTGACCCATGTTTATTTTGCATGGGGGATGTGTGCAGTATTTTGAAGCAAACTCAACCCATCATGCCAGGTCATCCACAAAGCTTTAGTCTAAATTACTTAAGACGCATTTTTCTATTCATCTTTGAGGGTTGTGTATTTTATTAGTCACGTAAAAGAGAAAAATAGCATTTCTCTTTTATTGTTCAGTATTGGGATTTTTTTTTGTTTCAATTTTTAGATTTTGTGGCTTTTAACATATTCAGTTATGTAATCACCATAATCTAAATCTAGAATGTTTTCATCATTCCAAAAAGAAACATTCTACACATCAGCCGCCCTTCCCAGATTCCTCTTCCCTCTAGCCTCAATCATTAATCTACTTTCTATCTCTATGCATTTTCCTATCTTGAACATTTCATATCAATGGGATCATATAATATGCTGTCTTTAGTGACTAGCTTTTTTTGCTGGGCATAATATTAACAAGATATGCCTATACTACAGTGTATATCAGTACTCATTCTTTTTCATGGCTAAATAATATTCAATTACATGGATATACCACATTTTGTTTATCCAGTTATCAATTGATAACCTTTTAATTATTATGAATAATGCTACAATGAACACTCACATACAAGTTTTGCATAGACATGTATTTTCATTTTCCTTTTCTATATAATTAAGAGCAGATTTTCTGGAACATAGACTAACTATGTTTAATATTTTGAGGAACCACTAAACTGTTTTCCAAAGTGGCTACACCAGAAATGTATACGCAGTCTGTGTTAGCCAAGTCTTTGCTGTGGTGACGAATTCTTTTTTCTTTTTTCTTTTTTAGTTACCAGGGATTGATTGAACATCAAGCAACATCCCCAGCCCTTTTTATTTTTATTTTATTTGAGTTCACTTTGTGAGATTCACTATACCCTGGCTGGCCTTGTGCTTGTAATTCTCCTGCCTCAGCCTCCCAAGTCACTGGAAGTCATCCACTACAGCACCCAGTTCACTGTGAAATAGTTCCTGGGGCGGGGGGGACCTTAGAGGAGAAAAGGTTTATTTTGGCTCATGGTTTCAGAGGTTTCAGTCTGTGGTCGGCTGGCTCTAAGGCAGAAACATCATGATGGAAGATATGGTAGCAGAAAGTTGCTCAGCTCACAGCGCCCAGGAAGCCACGTGAGTGGAAGGGACCAAGGACAAGATATAATCCCCAAGGTCATGACCCTAAATTTTAGACCCAGTCACTTCAAGTAGGTACCACCTCCTACAGTTTCCATGGCCTCCCAATAGTCCACTCAGCTATGACTCCATCAGTGGATTAATCTATTGATGAGATTAGAGTTCTCAAGAGCCAATCACTTCCCAAAAGGCCCACCTCTGAACATTGCTTGAATGGGCACCAAGACTTCAACACATGAGCCTTTGGAGGACATTCCAGATCCAAATGATAACATAGTCCAAGTTCTCCATAAATTTACCACTTGTTATTCTCCATATTTTTTATTATGGTCATCCTAGTGGAAGTGAAATGATAACTGATTGTAATTTTGGTTTTCATTTCCCTAATGACTGACTATATTGAGCTTAGGAAAAGTGTTCCCATCCTTGTTTTTTAATTGTTGAGTAAGAGCTCTTTATATATTCTGGATACACGTCCCTTATCAGGTATGATTTGCAAATATATCCTACCATCTCTGAGTTGTCTTCACTTTCTGCATAGTGTCCTTTGAAACATAGAAGTTTTCAACTTGATAAAGTCTGATTTATCTTTCTTCTTCTGTTTGTGTTTTTACTGGCATTTAAGAAATCATTGCCTAGCTGGGCGTGGTGGCACATGCCTGTAATCCCAGCACTTTGGGAGGCTGAGACAGGAGTATCATGAGTTCAAAGCCAGACTCAGCAACAGTGAGGCACTAACTCAGTGAGATCTTGTCTCTAAATAAAATAAAAAATAGGGCTGAGGATGTAGCTCAGTGGTCGAATACCCTGAGTTCAATCCCTGGTACCAAAAAAAAGAAAAAAAGAAATCATTGCCTAACTCAACATCACAAAGACTTAGTCCTGTGTTTTGCAGGATTTTTTTTAGTTTTAGTTCTTAGAGTTAGGTGTATGATCCTCTTTCATTCATTTTATATATATATATATATATGGTATAAGTTAGAGGTCTAAAATCATTCTTTTGCATCTGCATATAGACATTACATTTTAAGTCAATTTCTTATTAACTTGTTCTGATATTGTACCCATTTCCCATAAATTACCTTTTAGATGACTTTCATCAGACTACAAACATGAGAAAACCCCAATGAAGAAATATTTCAAATGAGGAAATGGTTAGCCACTCCCTCATTGCCTGTAATCTCTGACTCATTTCCCCAGTTTTAGTTTTCCTTCCTTTTCTTGTAATATTCTACAATGTGGTCTAGCTCTTAGTTGGCTCAAACAGTCAGAACTTTATCAATTATTTCCATCCTTAACCTCAACTATCCAATGTAAAACTTCAAAAACAAATAGGTTGGGCACAAACAATGTGCCTGTCACTCCTGGGTAAAGTAGAGATGAAAAGATCACAGCCTAGGAGGAGAAAGGGGTGGCATGTAAAGGAATACAACACAGAGTGAGTACCAACATGAGCCAGAGGGAGTGGCTGTAGAAGGAAACCCAAAGATCTCATGAAGGGAGGGGACCCAGGCAAAGGCTAGGACGGGGGCCAGGCAGGAAGCACCGAGGTCTGACAGTAACCAGAAGAGGTTCTTGAGGTAGAGAGCAGATGCCCCATCTAGAGAGAACAGTCCCACTCATCCCCAGGAGATGACACCCCTACAGAGAGGTGTGCCCCAAAGTGCCAGACTTCTAATTTTTCTCAGAAGTTTAAAAAATTCTAAGCTTTGTGTACAATCCCTCATTTTTGGAAGTTAACTAATTTAAATTTTAAATAGTCTACAGTGGGTTTCTGAAACAGCTAAAGATAGAATTACCATATGATGCAGCAAATCCACTCCTAGGTATGTTCCCCCAAAGAACTTAAAGCAGGAACTCAGACAGATGGCTGTATGCCACTGTTCTCTGGAGCATTATTCACATGACCAACAGGTGAAATAACTCAACATTGTCCATTAACAGACAAATGCATAAACAAAAGGTAGGTCTATCCACATAATGGAACGTCAATCACCCATTCAGCTACTGCAGGGATGAACTTGGAAAACATCATGTTAAGTGAAATATGGTATAAATGTTGTATGATTGAACTTCTATGAAATATGTTGAGTGGTCAAGTTAATGGAGACAGAAAGTAGATAAGAAGTCATCAGGGGCTGGGACACGGAGTGGGAGCCATGAGGAGTTATCATTTATGGTACAGAGTTTCTGTTTGGGGGGATGAAGAAGCTTGGAAATAGTGGCGATGATTGCACAACATGTTAATGTAAGTGATACCACTGAATTGTACATTTCATAACGTTCAAAGTGGCAAATTTTATGTTCTCTATATTTTACCACACACACACACACACACACACACACACAAATCTCTGGATTTGGCTCAGCAAATATATTAGGGGTTGCTACGTGCTGTGGGCCACCAGCTTGGGACCTTGAGCTCAGAGAGATTAACACCCAACACCTCCTCTACACTGAGCTCCTTTATATGCAAGGACTCAGCAAGAACACAGAGCTCATCACTGGACAATGCAGAAGGGTGGGGAGGTGGAGAAAATGTAAAAGATATATTCCTGATGCTCAAATAGATTAAAGGCTAGAAATAGACCTGGCAGGAGTTAAGAGAGTGAAGTGCTTTCAGGAGACTCCAAAAATGTGCTTTGAGAGATGCCGAGGGAAGGTCACTCATAGTTGTGCAGATCTCTAGAGGGTTCCTGAAGGTGACAGAAATTGAACTGAGCATTGAAGGACCCGTGAGAAGGCAAGGATGCTCCAGAGAAGAAATGGAGTCAGAGTCAGGTGGCCTGGGACAGAATCCAGGAAGGGAGGTAGCCAACCAGGTAGGAGGGGACCAGGGCAAGGCGACCATAACTGCCAAATTAAACCTGAGCATAACAATGAGTTCTCAAAACTGTCCCTGAGAATGATTAGCCAGGTATGGGTACATAAAAGGGCTTGAGGAGAGGCAGGAGACCTGCCAGAAGATTTCTGCAGAGCCACGGGGCATCAGGAAGGTCGGCTCTGGGCAGTGGCCAGTGTGGGGGCGAAGGGAGGGGACACTGGGGGGGGCTCTCTAGAGGAGTCATCGAAGCCCATGGCTGCGATGGGGACAAGGAAATCAGCACTGTGAGGATGAAAGAAGAGGCTGTGTACTGAGTGGGGTTTGGGGCGGGGGTCGGGGGGCTGTTGGTTTTTGGCTTCATTTTGATTTGTAGTTTTGTCTATTTTTTTTAAGTTAGGGGAGGTTGAGGGGCAGAAAGGATGAGTGCAGAGCAGGAGAGACGAAGTGGGAGAGAAAGAGCCAGCCTATGAGCACGGACAGCCGGCAGCCAGGCAAGCGCACAGCAGTGCCGGCAAAGGCGGGACGGAGGAAGGGACGAGGTTTCAGTGCAGAGGAAGGAAGGGGGCTTCCCAGTCATCGCCAAGATAATGAACAAAGTCACCCCTGGGGGTGGAGGGGCCGGGAGTGATTCTGATGGTCCCACAATGGCATGTCCACTGCAGAACATGATGCTGGGAACTGATGGCACTGCCTGGATCAGGCCTGCCTGGGAAGCGTGTGCTCAGGAGGGCAGAGAAGGGGCTTAGGGTGCAGAGGCGGCTCTCCAGGAGGGCTCGCCCTCAGCACCATAAAGCCCAGGGGTGAGGGACTCTGGGTCCTAGGAGGCACAGCTTTGTAGTTTTTATTTTCTTGTCTGTTTGGGTTCAAAGTCTTTTTTCCCCCCAAATTTTTTTTCGTTGATAAATAATAATCATATGTATTTTTGTACGGTATGGTGCGATGCTTTAATATATGTACAATTATGGAAGGATTACACCAAGCTAATTAAGAAATCCATCCCCTTAAGGACTTATTTTTTGTGGTGGTACGATGAAAATGTACTCTTACCATTTTTTGAATTGTTGGTTATCATTGAAAGAAGGCTCATCTGCCGTGGTCAGCCATCAGGTTTTCTGGACTCTGCAGAGAAACAGGAGAAGGCTGGAGTGACTGGAGAATGGGAGCTCTGGGGTCTGCAGGCACGATGAGTGTTGCGGTAGGGTAGCAAGGCAGAAGGGTGGTGGTCCCAGGTGGGAACAGTGACAACCCCTCAGGCCAAGTACAAGCAGAGGTGGTGGCCCCAGTGTTTGTGCTGGGATAGACTCTCTATGTCTGGGCTCAGTCAGACCAAGTGCCCGTGCTATCAATTAGTGATGTATGCCAGAGGCAAAGAGATGAGAAGGGAGATGTGGTGATGGCCTGTCAGCCTGGTGAAGTGTGGTCAGAGAAATTCTGGGCTGAAAAGGTTGGAGGAGAGACAGTCCCATGTGATTAGGAAGTCCAATGAGCCCAGTTGCCCCTGTGGGAGACAGAAGGGTCTTGCACCTGGAGGCAGCGTGGTTAAGGAGGCCTAGACAACTGGAGGGTGGGATGTTTGGACTGTCAGTAACGTGGATGTTCAAAGCTTTGCAGGGCAGTGAAGAGGAATGAGACCAACAGGGCAGCGCTAAACTCATGCCGTGAGGACAGCTTCTGGAAGTCAACACAGGGACAAGACAATTCAGGAATTGCAAGAGAAGAGGCGGATGAATAATCCAGGTGTTTCCAACCGTAAAATCTTAAGTCCTCGGGGTGGCTAGGCCTTCTGTTTGTGTCTTCCGACCCAGTGACGAACCTGACAGGTGCACCATGCCCTGTGGCATGAGGGAAGCACTTCTAGGGAGCAGGGACATCCTGGCAAGGAAAGGAAGCAAGGGCTGGTGATGTAGTTCAATGGTAGAGAGCCTGCCTAGCAGTGCAAAGCCCTGGGTTCCACTTCCGCACTAAAAAGACAGACAGACAGACAATGGGGCACTGACAGGTCAGGAGAAGTCAGGAGGGCAGGACCATAGAAGCTGAGTCCTGAGCTATTACAGAGCTCAGGACTGCTCCTAGGATTTAGGATGTTTCCAGATGATATACCCATAGTTCCAGGGAACAGCATGTGGATAATGTGACGAAAAACATGTCTACTTTAACAAAACTCAGAGCACAGGTCCTATTGGTGGTGGATTGGTTTCATCTCTCAAATCAAAGAGGTTTACTAAAGAAAGAGAAGTATGATAGAAATCAGACACCGATCAGGGGTCCAGTCCCAACTGTGCTAGCCAAGTCTGTGCCCTTTTGAAAAAAAAAATGCTGAATGGCAGTCTCGCTGTGCCTCAGTGTCCTCACTGGACAATGGGACTAACTCTTTGTCCCACCCATTTTGTGGGATTGCTCCGATTAGAAAAACGGATGCTATTTCAAAACATTTCACATTTCAGTGCCCCAAGCCATCCCTGTGCAGTGAATTGTCCGTAACTGTCCCCTGTGCTTTAGGTTGTTGTATAACATGTTTGAAGTAAGTGGGTCGACCATCTGTGGGGGTTTGGAATTAGCCATTATCTGGAGATGGGGATGTCTGTATCACAAGTTTTGATTCTGGTACAAAAGGGCAGAGTTATTCGCATCCAGCCTCCTGTTTCTCTCCTGGCGCAGGGCATTATCCGCGTGGCACCCAGGTCTCCCTCTTGTATTGCTCTTCTTAGAAATAAATGCATTCAGATGTCTTGTTACTAAAGCTGCCTTCTCCTTGGAACACATGTGTCACGCAGCAAGGAGGACCGGAAACGGAGACCCTCAGCTGTATGAGATCATCCTCCCCCAATGACAGACGGTGCTCCCCCACGGACAGTGGTGTGTCACTGGAGACAAGCCCAAATCTGCACATCAGGTGTCAGGGAACGATGCTGGTAATGACAGACACATGCAGAGCTGGAAGGCCAAGAGCTCCTTCTGTGAGGGAGGAGTGGAGACACTTCACAGTTGTAACTCGAGTGGATCCAAGAAAGTCAGTTTTGTGAAAGTGGCAAAAGCAGGGAAATGACTTGCTACAGAAGTAAAGTAGGACACGCAGCGGGAGCTGTGCGCTGATCAGAGAGTGAGAGGGCCCCGCGGAAGGAGACGTCAGGGATGTGACCTGTCTCGGGTCGACCAGACGACGAATGATCCATTTTTAAGCACAACATGCGTGAGCTGAAGTTCTTCCGGAGGCCTCATTTGTATTTAAGAGCCTCTAGATTGTTTGAACTCCACTGATCGGAGCACTGTGACCTTGTGGAGAGATGAAGCCCAAGTTGCATTGAGCTATTCTAGGCCTCACTGATAGCCATTTTATCGTTGACCTCTGCATCTGACTTAGAATCCCCCCCCCCCCGATAAAATCTTAAAATGTACATGAGGCTGATGGGCCTCTGGCCTCTATTAAATCTAAAGCCTGGGAATGAGATGGCACTTGAATCCTATAGGAAACTTACCTGCTTTATTGAAAAGAATATTTGAATCTTGTGGAAGATTCTTTGTAGCCACCTACCTGATGACCCCCTCCAGGACTCTTGGAGGACGGTCAGAGGCTTATGTAATCTCTTCACCAGAGAGCCACGTCCTTGGGAAACCACGTCCTTCAGGAGTTCCTGTTAACTGGAGTTTATGTTCCTGGAGATGGAGTTTGTGTTCCTGAGGATGGTCATTCGTGTTGACTCAGAAGAAATCGCTTTCTTATTTCCTCAAAGCAGAGTTGTTATTTTCTATCGACACAGGGCACTGAGATGAGTTTTGTTTGTTTAACTTTTTTTTTAGTTGTAGATAGACACAATACCTTTGTTGTTGTTGTTGTTGTTGTTTTATTTATCTTTACGTGGTGCTGAGGATCCAATCCAGTGCCTCACACGTGCAAGGCAACTGACCTACCACTGAGCCACAACCCCTGCCCAGTTTTGTTTGTTTTTTATGGTCCTGGGGATTGTGATATCATAAATAAACCCAGAGGTGCTCTACATCCCCAGTCTGTTTGTAAACAAGAGTTTCACTAAATTGCCCACCCTGGCCTTGAACTTGGCAGTTGTTCTGCCTCAGTCTTCTGAGTGGCTAGGATTACAGGCATGTGCCACTATGTTAGACTGGGCTGATTTTTAAACTAGGGATTGCAGGAGATATATGGGGTGAATGTGGGGCCTAGATCCACACAGAGATTCAGTTTGAAAGCAGTGGTGCTCTCTCCAATCATGGCTAGTAACAGATGAGGTCCACCCACAAGATAGGGAGGCACCTGGCTAAGAAGGTATCCCAAGGAGCAAAAATCCACCAGCTGTGATATCATAAATAAATACAATTCTCACTGAGCAAGGTAAGGGGAAAGAAAAGAATGAGAAAAAGAAAGAGAACTGACTACAGATTGGTGGACTTCAGCACAGGGGCCCTGCTTAGTTCAACAGGGCTTGGCAGCCCTCACATTTACATCTGTCCCTAAAACCAGTGATAAGGCCCTTTTTCCAAGTGGACGTAGGGCATCATACAGGACAGAGAGAAAGCCCTTCAAGGAAGAAGACATTGGGGTGGGGTTGTAGCTCAGTGGTAGAGCATTTGCTTATCATGTGTGAGGCAATGGGTTTGATTCTCAGCACCACATATAATAAAAATAAAGGTCCATCAACAACTAGAAAAAATATTAAAAAAAAAAAAAAAGACACAAAGTGTCTGGTGGTACAGGCCTGTAATCCCAGTGATTCAGGAGGCCGAGGCAGGAGGATCACAAGTTCCAGGCCAGCCTCAACAACTTAGTGAGGCCCTAAGCAACTTAGGGAGACCCTGTCTCAAAAATAAAAAGGACTGGGAGCTGAGCACAGTGGCACACGCCTGTAATCCCAGCACTTTGGGAGGCTGAGACAGGAGAATCGCAAGTTCAAGGCCAGCCTCAGCAACAGGGAGGCACTAAGCAACTCAGTGAGACCCTGTCTCTCAATAAAACCCAAAATAGGGCTGGGGATGTGGCTCAGTGATCGAGTACCCCTGAGTTCAGTTCCCGGTATCAAAAAAATAAAATAAAAAGGACTGAGGATTTTGCTCAGTGGTAAGCACCCCTGGGTTCAATCCTCAGTACCAAAAACAAAGAAGCTGGGAAGGCTTAGCTGTGGCACAGAGCAGGTCCCTCCTCCCTCAAGAGGCCTCCCCCCTGCTGCACAGCTGGGAGAGCCCAGGGAAGGAAGGGAACTTCAGTCTTAGGAGGAAGCTGCAGGAGCCCTGACTCAGCCCGTCCTTGTCCTCAGCCATGGGATCACAGTGGGCAGGCCTGCAGATGAGTCACCCAGTGCAGTGAATGCTATTCTGAGCTCTGCCAAGGACATGGATGCTCTTGTTGGCACCCCGGCACCCTTTACAGTTCCTCTCCTTCCTGATCTGGCTGCCAAGAGACAAGTGTTGTGGGAACAGAGGATTTGAGTGGTTTTAGCCCAAGACAGAAACTACCTAACTTTCTGTTCTTCCTGCTTCCTTCTCAGTTCCTGGAAGTCACTGATGGGGAACTGGGACTGAGAGCCATCTCCTTCTCAGCCTCCCAAGTCAGCCTGGGGGAGAAGCCATTCCAGGGCAGGGCAGGGTAGGGCAGGGCAGACCTGGTGAAATGAAATGAATCACCTGGCCATTTATTGGACTAGAAGGACCCAAGAAGTATGTGAGTTTAAGTTCCAGATTCTGTAGGGAAGAATCAGGCTGTGACCTCCAGCTCTGCGTAACTGCACAGCACTTGGGTCAATAGCTCCATCTATCTGCCTCCCATACAGTCCACAAGTCACGGGAGCCACACAGAGAGTGGGTGCTGCTGACACTTCTTCAACTCTACCAAATGCTACTCGACTCAGTCACAGGACTTTGAATAAGAACAAGCGTGAGCAACGTCCTCACCCTCTGTACTGGGCAGTGGTTCTCAGGGTCCACCTGTCTTGCAATCTCTGCACACGTTCCCTCTCTTCCAAGACACTCTCGCTGCTGCTAAGAGCAATTCAGACATCATATCCAGAAGTTGTTCTGATCTTCCCAGGAGCCTGTTTTCTGAAACTGTCACTGTCCTAGTCATACCCCCATCACAGTATTGATCATATGACAATATTTAACCCATATGACAGTCTCCCTCATTCTATTAGGAGCAGTTTGGGAAAAAAGATTTTCTTTTATACACCAGTCTAACACTCAACAATTCCTTGAAGAATTAATGAACTAATGAAGTCAAACTCAAGTCTGATTGTAAGGCTCACATTCCTTCTACTCTATAAAGTCAAAAAATAGTGCAGGATGACAAAATGGTAAGAGGTCATCCATGAAAAACTAACATCCTTCCTAACAGCAGGAGACAGAATGCTTTCCTCCTAGGATCAGAAGGAAGACCAGAGGGTTGGCTCCCACTACTTCTATACAACAACTGGAGGATCTAACCAGGGAAATTGGGCAAAAAATAGAAATAAAAGGCACCCAGATTGGCATCTGTCTTCCCAGATGATGTGATCTTTATACAAAAAACCTTAAGCTACCCAGAAATGATTAAATCACACAAGTTTGGTGAGTCATAGGATACAAGATCAACACACAAAACTCACTTGTATGTTTCTATATACTAGCATTGAGCAATTCAAAATAAAATAATTCCATTTACAGGAAAGCAAAAGGAAAAAAGTATGAATTTAATGAAAGAATTAACAAGACCAGTTACCTTAAAACTATGAAACGTTGTGAAAAAAAACTAAAGGCCTAAATAAATGAAAAGACACCCCAGTTCATGATTGGAAGGTTGAATATTGTTAAGATGGTAATATTCCCCATATTGATCTATAGACTAGACACAATCCCTATCAAAATCAACTGAAGGGGCTGGGGTTATGGCGCAGTGGTAGCGTGCTCGCCTAGCACGTGTGAGGCACTGGGTTCGATCCTCAGCACCACATAAAAATAAAATATTCTGTCCACCTACAACTAAAAAATAAATATTAAAAAAAAAATCAACTGAAGAACTTGACAAGCCAATAATAAAGTTCACAAGAAAATTCAAGGGACTCAGAATCACCAAAGCAATTTTGAACAAAGCTGGGGGACTCACACTTCCTAATTTCAAAACTTACTACAAAGCTTTGTCTCAATTGTAGCAGGATGTTTGTTTATGGAAGAAGCTGAATGACAGCACCGAGAAATCTGCCATTTAGAAGAAGATTCTTCTGACCAGCAGGAGGTGGGGACATGCCACAGCATGCAGGGTACGTGGGAAGCACTAACCTTGGCCAGGAAACAGTGGGGGAGGAAAAGGCCCAGGTCAGAGCCTTTGTTTTCTGCAGGAAAGGCAAGGCAGGACACACAGCTCAGGACTGGCTACTGGGAGTAATTTTGGCTGATTTGGGGCATAGGAGGTGACCCTAATTCTCTGGTACTATCCCTGTGTTGATTCAGAGTCAGGGAAATACAAAACTTCTCTCAGTGTCCACAAGAGACACTCCTGTATATCAAAACCTGCGGTTGCTTGCTCAGTTCACAATAGCTAAGCTATGGTATCAACCGAGGTACCCTTCAAAAGATGAATGCATAAAAAAAAAATGTGGTGTATATATACACAATGGAATATTACTCAGCCTTAAAAATGAAATAATTGTATTTGCAGGTAAATGGATAGAGCTGGAGAATATCATGTAAGTGAAATAAGCTAATCTCCCCAAAAAACCAAAGGCCAAATGTTCTCTCTGATAATGAGGATGGTAACACACAATAAGAAGGGTAGATAGGGAAGAAGAGAAGTTCACTGGATTAGACAAAGGGGAATGAAGGGAAAGGAGGGGGAATGGGAATGGGAAAAACAGTAGAATGAATTGGACATAACTTTCCTATGTTCATATATGAATTCACGACCAGTGTAACTCCACAACACAAGAATTGGAAGTTATACACCATGTACGTATGTCAAAATATACTCTACTGTCATGTATATCTAAAAAGAACAAATTAAAAAAAAAAAAACCTGCAGATGCTCAAGTCCTTTATATAAGATGGTGGTTTGCATATAACCTATACATTTAAAGTAATACTTTAAGTTATCTCCAGATTACTTACTACACCTAATACAATATAAATAGTTGTTATATTGCTTAAGGAATAATGATACTAAAAAGAAATCTGTACACATTTGGTACAATTTTTTTTCAAATATTTTCCATTTACAGTAGCTTGAATTCATGAATGAACTCTTGGTACAGAGGTGTGCATATACACAACACATATACACATACACTACATATACACACATACATAATATACATATGCATATATACATGCACTTAGATAGTCACAAATTGCGTACAGTACTCTCTGAGAATAAGAATGTGCTGCCTTACCACAAGCTAATGACTAAACTGAGGAGTTAGGGTCTGATGGTCCGATGGATAATGTCCTGGTCAGACTTGGAGTGTGTGTGATCCAGGAGACCATTGAGGGTTTGAACTCTTGGACTAGTTAGTGTAATGGTTAATTTGAATTGTCAACTTGATTGGATTAAGAGATGTCCAGGATTGTGGGTGTGTCTAGGAATGATTGTCATATGGGATAGCCAACTGAAATGGAGACCCTCCCTAAGTGTGGGCAGCACCAACCAATAGAATGGTGTCTTGGATGGAATAAAAGTTGGAAGAACAAGGAAGCAGCTGCAGATGCAAGCTCGATTCTTCTTGAACGGGTTCTTGATTGCTGCTGCAATCATCTGAGGATATGGGACTCTCCCTTCTTCACTCTTCCAAAGTGGATTCTCCAGAAGCCTTTGGTCTCAGACTAGGGTAGCACCCATTGTTGATCCCACTTGTTCTGGGGCTCTAGCCTCTCGGGTTGCGCAGCTACTGGTTCTTCCAGCTCTCCAGACTGCAGACGGTCATCGTGTTCAGCTTCTGGTTGCGTGAGCCAACCTAATAAGTCCCCTTTTAAAATTATAAAAGAGAGACTTAAAAGTAAGCAGGGGTCATGCTTCATTTCTACAGCTGTTCCTCTAGAGAACCTTGACTAATACAATTAGTTTGCTTGTGAAGGCTTCTCCTGAACCACCCTTCCTTATCTGTCAAATGACTAGCTCTGGGAGGGGCACTCTCTCCCTAGTGAGGCCATGAATGACAGAACATCAAGATGATAGAAAATAATCAGTGGAGTACAGAAAGTGGATCAGGGTGGGAAGAAGAGGAGGGAAAGGTAAGGTACTGGGGAAGACGACTGAGCAAATTGTTCTGTGCATGTACAAATGTGGTATAATGAATTCCACTATTAATGTGTTGCAATGCACCAATGGAAATGGTTAAAAAAAAAACAGAATGTAAAAGAAGTAGTTAATCAGTTGGCCCTCTGATGAATGGATACCAAAGAAATAGAGAATCTAAGAAAGCACAGAACAGCCTTGAAAATCATATAAGTAAAAGAAGTCAGTCACCAAAGACCACATACTATGATCCCTTTGTATGACATGTCCAGCACAGGTAAATCCATAGATCCAAAATGTAAATCAGGTGTAGGGGACAGGGGGGAATAGCGTGGCTGCTAATGGGGATGGAGTTCCTTTACGGGGTGATGAAAATGTTCTAAAATTAGATCATGGTGATGGTTGTGCAAATCTGCAAATAAACTGAAAAACCAATGAACTGCACACTGTAAAGAGGGTAGAATGTATTGTATGTAAATTTTATAAAATAAAGACAAGTCAATTTTCCATCAAAGAATGAATGAATGAATGTGATATGCTACATTCATATAATGGAGGATTTTTATGCAATAAAAAGAAATGAGGGGGGGCTGGGATTGTGGCACAGTGGTAGCGTGCTCGCCTAGCATGCGTGAGGCACTGGGTTCGATCCTCAGCACCACATAAAAATAAAATAAAGATATTCTGTCCACCCACAACTAAAAATAATTTTAAAAATTAAAAAAAAAAAAAAAGAAATGAGGGGCTGGGGTTGTGGCTCAGTGATACAGTTTTTGCTTAGCATGTGTGAGGCACTAGGTTCAATTCTCACCACCACATACAAATAAGTGAATAAAATAAAGGTCTACCAACATCTAAAAATATATTTTAAAAAAAGAAGAAGAAGAAGAAGCCGGGCGCGGTGGCGCAAGCCTGTAATCCCAGCACTTAGGGAGGCTGAGACAGGAGAATCGCGAGTTCAAAGCCAGCCTCAGCAATGGCGAGGCACTCAGCAACTCAGTGAGACCCTGTCTCTACATAAAACACAAAATAGGGCTGGGGATGTGGCTCAGTGGTCGAGTGCCCCTGAGTTCAATCTCCAGTACCAAAAAAAAAAAAAGAAATGAAGTACTGATACATGTTTCAACGAGGATGAGCTTTGAAAACATGCTAAGTGAAGGAAACCAGTCACAAAAGACCACATTCTATATAATTCTATTTTATATAAAATGCCCCAAATTGGCAAATCTAGAGAGTCTAACAATAGATTGGTGATTGCCAGGGACTGGGGCTTAGAGGAAATGGGAAGTGATTGCTAATGTGTATGAAGTTTCTCTGGGGTTCATCAAATGATTGTACAGCTCTAAATGTCCCCAAACCACTGCACAGTTTAAACAGTGGCTTGAATGATGTGTACGAGTTATCTCTCAATACTATTGTCTTTATTTTTAAAAAAAAAAAAGACAAATGGAGAGAGGTGTTCAACATTACAAAGGGAACAGGGTGGAAAGGAAGCATGGCCCCGGCTTACTTTTAAGTCTCTCAGATTTTCTCACTACAGATGAGGATTCATGTAAGCTCTCACAGTTGATCCTGCAGCAGGACGGAGGTACAGAACACCACCACTCAACTACCGTTTCACAAGACTGTTCCAGTTGCTGAGCATGGTGCAGAATGCAATCCTTCAGGTAGAGGAAGTTGGCCTCAAAATAAAAAATGAAAGATGAATTGGAAAAGCTGAGAAGAGAAAGAATCAGCAACACCTAAAGGCTGTCTGGAGAAAGATGTGTCAGAAACAACCCTTGAGGCTGGGAGCCTGAGGGAAATGGAAGCCTGGGTTGCCACCCACAGTGAAAAAGAACCCGGGAAGTGGGAGGATGAAGGCACAGATGTGACAGTGAAAGAAAGAACTACTTAGTGAATAAGAATCTAGACATCCAGGGAGACTCAACAACAGTCCAGGCAACTTAAGAAACAAAGACCACTAGGAAAGTGTGTAGGCTGCCAGGAGAAAACTGGCCACATTATATTAAAGCATCTTAATACCCACAGGCGATTTTTTCTTTCTTCTTGGTGCTGAGGAAGGAAGCCAGGTCTCATGCACACTAGAAAAGCACTCTACCACTGAGCTACACCCCAGCCCTAAAAGCAATTTAAGACTGAATATCAAATTGGGCTACAGATAAAAATTTGGTAGCCATTGGTAGGTTTTAGAAAAATATAAAAAGTGGAACTTTCTAAACAAAGTCCTAGAACAGAGATAATTATACATTTATTGAATATGTAATGTTTATTGAGATAGACATTTATTAAAGTTCTACCTCCCATTTACCAGAGTCTGAGGGAATTTTTTAAAAGTGATTAGAAGGGCTGAGGTGTGGCTTAGGTGTGTGCTCACCATGGCATTTGGTTTGATCCCCAGAACCAAAAAGAAAGAAAGAACGATCTGGGACTGCCAGATTTATCAGAAAGCAGTAGCAGGAGGAACAGTTTCAATAAAATTTCAAGATGAGAGACCTAAGAAGCCTTTCAAAGAAAAAATGGAAGTTTTCTTCAAATACATCAAGAGGAAATACAAATCTGTTGCTGCAGATAGAAGAATTAGGAATAATGGAAGAAAACATGGAGATTTTCAAAGGACAATGACCTTTCCAATACTGAGACAGGCTCCTGAGGGACAGCATGCTCTGCAGCTCCAAGTATACAGGTCAGTGACCACCTGGGGACAAGGTACAGCAAGCTCCCTCTTAGCTCTAAGCTCCCTGATTCAAAGCTGGATTCCAGACTATGAACGGAATAGTTAGTAGAGGGGAAAAAAGAGAGATACCTGAGCAGCTCCTGTTTGGAGGAATTGCTCAGCACTCCAGGTGTGCTAGCAGGGGTGGATGCAGCAGAGATGGAGGGGATGTCCTTGAGGGTCTCTCCTTTCCCCACAGCCTCAATTTAGAGGCCTGGCAATTTAAGAAAAAGGTGGAGAGAAGCTAATCCCAGGGAGAGGAACCAGCGTGAAGTTAAGCATGAATCCTCAGAGACAAGCAGTCTGGGAGGCGGCTTAGCAGAGGAACAGGGACTGGGGAAGGAACTCAGAACTTAGAGGAAAGGAGGGTGCAGGAGCCAAGAGGAGAGTGATAACGAAATAAAGAACAGGAGCCTGTGGCCATGACTGGCGGGCTGGTGCTGAGAAGCGCATCAGGAGGGGTCTTGGGACTGCCCCGCCCCCAGCTTGGTCAAGAGGCATGAGTGGCCTGAGACAAGGAAAGGGGCTTGCAGGGCACAGTGTCTTTTTTGGGAGAAGGGGGAGGAAAACGAAGGGTGATCTAAAAACCTCCTTAAAAATCAGAACCACTAAGCCGGGCGCAGTGGCTCAAGCCTATAATCCCAGCATTTAGGAAGGCTGAGACAGGAGTTCAAAGCCAGCCTCAGCAATGGCGAGGCACTAAGCAACTCAGTGAGACCCTGTCTCTACATAAAACACAAAATAGAGCTGGGGATGTGGCTCAGGGGTCGAGTGCCCCTGAGTTCAATCCCTGGTACCAAAAAAAAACAAAACAAAAAAAAATCAGAACCACTGCAATCCTGCAACATCCAGGAGGGCAGGCCTAGGAGGGCAAGGGCGGGTAAGTGAGCTGGCGAGGCCACAGGGGCAAGCCAGAGCCAGACAGCGTCAGGGCACAGCACCGGCCATGCCTGTGGCCACGCCTGCCAGCTTCTTCTCCATCCGATCCCTTTTTCCAGAGGTTCTTTCAACCGCCTCTAATTGATGGCAGAGCCTGGGCTTTGGTCCTGTTCTAACTTAATTAGGGACCTTTTCTTCAGTCGTGGCACAGGCTTGTTTCTTAAGAGTTCTGTTAAACAGCAGATCTGGGGACTCTGCAGCACAGACACCCTCTCCAGGAGTTTGCTCACAGTCACCTCTGAGGTGAACCCAACTAGTATACCAAGGACAGGAAGACCTCTTCCACC
This sequence comes from Geosciurus inauris, assembly GCA_004024805.1. Taxonomy (NCBI): domain Eukaryota; kingdom Metazoa; phylum Chordata; class Mammalia; order Rodentia; family Sciuridae; genus Geosciurus; species Geosciurus inauris. The sequence continues at coordinate 58,774 of PVHX01007666.1, forward strand.
TTGGAGGTGCAGCCGTGGAAGGGAGCCTGGGAGGCACTTCACACACTCCTTCCCTCCCAGGCCTAGCCTCCTGGCTCCAGAGCAGCTGCTCTTTATTTTATATGGCCATGAATATCGTCATGCTGTGGAACACAGGCAAGTCACACATGCTATTCTCAGGTACTGTTTTCTAATGGAAATCAATCATGATAGGCCGGAGGAGGTGGCATACCTCTGTAATTCTAGTGGCTCAGGAGGCTGAGGAAGGAGGTTCACAAATTCAAAGCAAGCCTCAGCAACTTAGTGAGGCTCTTAGCAACGTAGGGAGACCCTGTCTCAAAATAAAAAGGGCTAGGGATGTGGCTCAGTAGTAAAGGGTCCCTGGGTTAGATCTCCAGTACCAAAAAAATAAAAATAAAAAATAAAAATGTTAAAACAAAACTCATGATGCTGTTAAGGTCTTAAAACCCTACATAGTGAGTCTAGGGGGAAAAATTGCAAAGTAAATAAATAAATACACACATACAAAATCTAGGACTATGGCATCATGATGGCACTCTCTAGGCCTCAATGATAATAACTATTAAACATGGTAAAGGCCTTTGAAGTCCCGGATGAAAGGTTTTACCTAAATACAATTATCCCATTAAATCCACAACATTCCTGCCAAACAGGGTGGCCCTTAATCTGCATTTCTCTAATGTTGACATTCTGAAATGACAACTTCCTTGTCCCACAGGGATAAAGGGGACTGAAAGAGTTTCAAATGATTTTTCTGTTTGTTCGTCTAATTTCTCAAAGGGCAAAAAGAAACCAAGTTCTTGACCAGAGGGCAATGGCAAGCATTAAAGGCTAATGGCATTTTAGAAGCGAGAACCTCATTCAATGTTTCATTCTAATGAATGAAACATTAGAAAGGAGGGTAACTAGCTGGCGCGGTGGTGCACACCTGTAATCCCAGCACTTTGGGAGGCTGAGACAGGAGAATCACGAGTTCAAAGCCAGCCTCAGCAATGGTGAGGAGCTAAGCAACTCGGTGAGACCCTGTCTCTACATAAAACACAAAATAGGGCTGGGGATGTGACTCAGTGACTCAGTACCCCTGAATTCAATCCTTGGTAGAAAGACAGAGGGGTGCGGGGGAGAGAAGAAGGGAGGGAGGGAGGGAGAGTCAGAACTGGGTAGGACACACAGGAAAAAACTGCAGCTTGACTGTCCAGGGACACAGAAAAAGGGCGAGATTACAATGCTAGAGTTTACTGGGTGGCAGAATCCTCAGACTCAAAAGGAAAGACTGGCAAGGAGTGAAGAGATGCTTTGTAAAGAGGTGAACTTGGAGCAGAAAGCCACTGCAGAATGGCGGGGTGCAGTGATGCACACCTGTAATCTCAGCAACTCAGGAGGCTGAGGCAAGAGGATCCCAAATTTGAGGCCAGCTTTGGAAACTTAGAAAGGCCCTAAGCAACTTAGCGAGACCCCATCTCAAAAATTTGTTTAAAAAGGCCTGGTGGGCTGGGATTGTAACTCAGTGGTAGAGCACTTGCCTAGCATTATGAGGCACTGGAGTCGATTCTCAGCACCACATATAAATAAATAAAATAAAGATTCATCAACTAAAAAAAAAAAAAAAAAATATATATATATATATATATATATATATATATATATATATATATATAAAGGACTGGAGATGTTGTTCAGTAGAAAAGCATCCAGTCCAAAAAGAAAAAAAGAAAGCCATGGCAGAGACAGGTTAAGACCCTGGAGTAAGGCCACCAGCCAGGGTGGCGTGGCCAGAGGGTAGGTGCTGGGACTGCAGGAAGCTTACACACAAAGCTTTGCAGGTCCTGGTGGTTCTGTTCATCCTTCAGGACGGTGGCCCTGGAGCAAGATGAGAGCTGCTGCATTCTACCTTGGAAGCATGCCCAGGGGAAGAGGCCATACAGGGCAAGGGAAAACAGTTAATTCAAAAGACCTGGGTGTTGGGGCTGGGATTATGGCTCAGTGGTAGAGCGCTAGCCTCGCATGCGTGAGGCACTGGGTTCGATCCTCAGCACCACATGAAAATAAATAAATAAAATAAAGATATTGTGTCCATCTACAACTGAAAAAATATTTAAAAAAAAAAAAAAAAAAAAAAAAGACCTGGGTGTTAATTTAGTTCTGTTTCCATCATGTACTAGATCATGTGATCCTAGGCAAGGCACTCACCTTCTCTGAGTGTCAGTGCTCACCTGCAAACTACAGAATGACATGATGACCTTGAGGACCGTGGTGGGGGTCCACAGTGAACAGGACAGCACTGCATAAAGATTCATACACACAGGGGCTGGGATTGTAGCTCAGCAGCAGAGCGCCTGCCTCGCATGCGTGAGGCCCTGGGTTTGATCCTCGGCACCACATACAAAGCAATAAAATAAAGACATTGTATCCATCAACAACTAAAAAAATATTTAAAAAAAAGATTCATACACACAGAGCATCCCTTCACTGCTAAGGGGAAGACCACCCACCAAGTGTCCAGGCAGAGGACTCCTTTTTAAATATACACATATTTTAAACAACACACATTTTAACTGCCAGCACAATGAAAAAATCTTGTAATTATATACAAATAAATATGTAGCTATAGGTAATTGTTGTTTCATACCCACATTAATGCGCGCGTGTGTGTATACTTACTTCTAAAATGCCACTTAAAGCCGGTCATGGTGGCACACACCTGTAATCCCAGCGGCTTGGGAGACCGAGGCATGAGGATTGTGAGTTCAAAGCTAGCCTCAGGAATTTAGGGAGGCCCTAAGCAATTTAGTGAGACCTTTTCTCTAAATAAAATATTAAAAGATCTGGGGATATAGCTCAGTGGTTAAGTGCCCTCTGAGTTCAATCCCCAGTACCAAATGAAATGAAATAAAACCACTTAATAACATATAACTATAGATACTATGTAACGTGTGTGTGTATATATATATATATATATATATATATTTTTTTTTTTTTTTTTTGGTACTGGGGATTGAACTCAGGAGCACTCGACCACTGAGCCACATCCCCAGCCCTATTTTGTGTTTTATGTAGAGACAGGATCTCACTGAGTTGCTTAGCATCTCGCCCTTGCTGAGGCTGGCTTTGAACTTGTGATTCTCCTGTCTCAACCTCCCTAAGTGCTGGGATTACAGGCTTGAGCCACCACGCCTGGCTTATATAACCATATATTAAGGGATCTGTTATCTGTGGTCATGCATATATAAACATCAGATTACATTTAATCTGACTTATCACACTTAATCACACTTAATCTGACTTATCCTAGATACATGCTGAAACAAACTTTATGTCACCAGAAATGCTTTGGGCAATTAAGGAAAAGAAAAAGGAAGATAACTAAGATTCAATCTAAAGGAACAAGAGGCAAGGTGGAAAAGTGAATCGGCCTGTCCTGATTAAATGGCCGCTGCGTCCCAGGGCTGGTGCTGACTCTGGTAAGGCTATTTAACTGAGGAAGTAACAACCAGGAAGAACCAGAAAACACAATCAGGCAGTAAAACCAGTCAGCCAGGCAGACTGTGTGAGCTAAGATATGGGCTCTAGAAGGTTCCAGGAGGGAAGAGCAACACTAGCAGGATGGATAGAAGGTAGGTGTCAAGGGGAACTGGGGGACAGGAAGAGAACATGAAAGGCTGCAGAAGGAAGAGGACAGCCCAAGGGAACACAGAGCTGCCTGAATATAGCATGGAGTCTGCACTGGATCACTGAGCTCCCGGCTCCCGCTGCAAGCTCTCTAGGAGAGCAACAAGGCTGCTAAGGAGACTGCCTCCCAGGACAAGAGGTGTCTCCAGAGAAAGGTCCAAGGAGTTCCCAGAGGAGAGGGAGAACTCAACCCAGGACCAGCAGCATTCGTGGCATATGTGATGGAAAAGAATTTCAGCACTAGCCAGAGAGAGGCACAGACAGAGGTTTATTTAAGGAAGGTAGATACACACTCAAGGGAGAACGCGGGCTGTCTCAACAGTGAGAAGCAGCCCTGACTTGGTCTGGGGGTCCAATATTTATAGAAGGGCTGTATCAGGAGCTGGGCTAGAGGTGGTCCAGGGTAGAGCTGCACAATTTTGCACCAGTTCGCCTGCACTAGTAAATTTCCCTCATTTAACAAGAGCTCAGTCCAAAGTTTACAACTGTGTTTTCTGCATCTCAATGGCATACCAGCCGGGCATGGTGGCACACACCTGTAATCCCAGCACTTTGGGAGGCTGTGACAGGAGGATCACGAGTTCAAAGCCAGCCTCAGCAATGGTGAGGCACTAAGCAACTCAGTGAGACCCTGTCTCTACATAAAACACAAAAATAGGGCTGGGGATGTGGCTCAGTGGTCAAGTGCCCCTGAGTTCAATCCCTGGAACCACACACACACACACAAAAAAAAAAAATCCTCCATACTCTTCCCTTCTTATCCTAAATCCCAATCTCATTAGGACTGGGGACCACACCACAAAGCCACTGTCTGATGGCCTGGACAGCTATTACAGAAAGGCCTTCTCTTGTGGGAAGCAAGTGGAAAAGCAATGTGCAGAGTCCAGGTCCCACAGCCTGCTTTGCCCAGTCTCCACTCTCAGGTTCCTTCCACTTTTTCCAACACGAGCAATAATATCCAGGACCAATCACACAGGGGCCTCAACCTTGGAAAAGAGAGCACCCATCTTCTTGGGGCATTAGACACCAAAGCAGCACCAAATAAGTACAGAGGAAGGAGGTAGTGGGAAGGCTGGAGGGCTGGTTAGGAAAGGCTTCTTAGACAGATGGTTTGGCCAAGCCTTCAAGGAAAATGAAGATTCAGAATGCTGAGAGTGAAAAAAGGGGATTACAGGAAAGAGCAAGTCAGGACAAGAAGGTATGAAAAAAGGGTCCACTGCAGTGAGTCGTGAGCCAGCTAATCTGACTCTAGTTCATGGAAAGAGGCAACAGGAGATTCAGTAGAGAAACTGGTGTCAGCTGCATTATGGAGAGCCTCCACCCAAGGCGCCCCTTCTCTGACCAAGGTTTCTATCTGTGGTCTAAGGACTTCCGAGTTTGGCCCATGAACACCCTATAAAAAATTTTTCTGTCTTTTCATTCGTGTGTTTTGATCTGGGGAGAAGGTAAGTGGCTTTCAGATTCTCAAAAAAATTCATGACCTGGAAAACATGAAAACTACTAATGCAAGCAACTGGCAGAGTAATCTATGTAGACAGACGAACAGGGGTAGATGAGAACATTTCCCTCCCTTCTGACATTGTTTTCCTTAATTAGTATTTTACTGTGTGTGTTTGGTGGGTGTTGAACCCAAGGCTTTGCACATGGTGGGCAAGCTCTCAACCACAGAGTCATATCCCCACTCCATTTTATTTAGGGGCGGGGCAGGGTGTGTATGCCAGGAATTGAATCCGGGAGGCTTAACCACTGAGCCACACCCACCCCTTTTTACTTTTTTTGAAACAAGGTCTCATTAAGTTGCTTATGGCCTCACTGAGTTGCTGAGGCTGGCTTTAAGTGTGTGATCCTCCTGCCTCAGCCTCCTGAGGCACTGGGATTAGAGGCATGCACCACAGTGCCCACTTTATTTTGAGACAGAGTTTTACTAAATTGCTGGGGTTGGCCTTGAATTTGCAATCCCCCTGTCTCAGCATCCCTGTTGCTGGGATTATAGGCATGGGACACTGCCCAACTCAAAATTATTAAAGAATTTTTCCCAGGTACAGTGGGCCACTGGTAATTCCAGATATTCAGGAGGCTGGGGCAGAAGACCACAAATTTGAGGCTAAGCTTGGCAACTTCACAAGACCTTATCTCAAAATAAAAATTTAAAAGGGGGGGGTGTGGCTCAGGGGTAGAGTGTCCCAGGTTCAATTCCCAGCACTGTAAAAACATATATTTTTTCTAAATTATCATTTTTACTTCCAGAACATGAGAAACTTCAAAGGCAATGTTTTTCACATCCAACAGTCCTTTATCTTAGTGTGTAAAAGTTTCCTACCATGCTTTACATTTTTTCAAATTATTATTATTATTATTATTATTTTTTTTTTTTTTTGGTGGTGCTGGGGATTGAACCCAGGGCCTTGTGCATGCTAGGCAAGCACTCTACCAACTGAGCTATATCCCCAGCCAAATTATTGTTTTTCAAGTGACAGAGAAGGCATTTTCAAATGAGCTTTCACTATGGCCTTTCCTTCAAGGGAAAAAAATTAGTAAGAGTGAAGTTAACTCTTTGGCATTTCTTAAAGTTAATTCTTACATAGATTGGCAGAATTAGACCAACAAGGAAATATACCTACAGGGCAATATATTGTTTCTTCCAGACCTGAGCATTTTTTTTTTTAATAATTTCATTTCAGGTACAGCTCAGGGGGCCACAAAGGGATTAAAGAACACTCACCCACCTAAAGTTAAACTAGGTAAGAAAACACTGGCTGGTGTTGGGATAAAGACACAACCCTGCTGCTGAGGAGATGGGGAGAAAGGAAGCTTTCAGAGTTCAATGTCAGTAAAAGGGTCAATAAAAATAGCAGGTTCATCTGGACAGTACCTAAATTGCAACTAGGCAACTCATTCAATCTGAGCAGCCTTCCAGAGAGTGAGAGAGCAAGCTTTCACAGAGCCCAGTGGAACAGAACCCACCAGCACACGGGGCAGCCGAGACCTGGCAAGGCTGGGAAAGCACTTGCGTGGCCAGGCCACTCAGCACCAGAAAACTTCAGGTATCAATCATAACCCAAAGCATAAAGCTGGGCTGGGGGTGCAGCTTGGGGGTACAGTGCCCATTTACTATGCACAAGGCCCTGGGTTCAATTCAAGCAAAGGGGAGAGGGAGGGGGAGGGGAGGGGGAGGGGAAGACAGAAAATAAAACACACAGAGTTCATGGCAGAGACTTGAATAACTAAATGGCTGGACATTACTATAAAAGTTGGTTTATTTCTCCTTCTGTGTTCTGTATTTTCCTTTTATGTCAGTAAACAAGCAATAAAGTGATCAAAAATCTGCATGATTAAATAACATTAACAAGTTCATCACACACATTTTGAAATATAAAGCAAGAGATTGAAAAATATCTGCTAACCCAATGCAAATTAGGTACCCCTCAAAATTGCACATTTTCCTCCTAGTTTGTTTACATAATTTAAAATATATACAGTGACCTTAAAATACTGATTAATATAGAATTCACAGTCTTCAATACATACACTACATTCTTCTAAAGAAGACACCCCTCAGAACTAGAAACCCATTAACATGAGTCAACATCAGACACTTCACACTTCTGAGACTTTCCTCTAACTCTGTCTTCTGCTGAGGTAACTCCAGGAACCTGGTAGTGACAGAGATCAATCTTCTGAAAATAGGGCTGAGCAGATTCACTTCCAAAGGGACCCTAAAGTTCCCAGACAGCAAATCTGGGGCTGAGAGTTACACAATGGAATGTTCAAGATAACCCATGTGCCTATGGTCTTCGAAATCACAAAAGGTCTCCAGTTGCAAAGCTAATTGTGAGTGAAGATGGAGGAGAACAAGTTGACAATAATTGGAAGATAGTCCACTCCTTTAGCAAACGACTCTGAGACAGTGCCCAAGCCAACAAGCAAATGGTGCCATCTTTTCCAGCTCAGCTGGTAAAAGTGTTCTTGGTCCAAGACAGGCTTGCAGCTCGACCCTGCAGGAGCTCTTTTTCAAGCTTTGATGCTTCAGAGGTGAGCCACTCTCTGCAAACTCATTACCAAAGCAAAATGCAATGATCCTTTTTATTCATCATCCATACAAATCAAGCGCAGTGGCCTCCTGTTCATTTGACTTTTGAGGCTGCAGGACAGGGCTCCAGGGCCAATATGACATTAGGGTTGAAGGCATAAACCTCAAAGGCCAAACAAGGGTGCTGGCAGATTCATCTGCCATCCAGTACATTCACAAAACAAAAATAAAAATCATCAATAATAATTCCTGTAGTGTAGAAAAATAATGAATGCAGTCTGCACTCCTGGCCAGTGTCCAGGATGGCTGGCAGTGTTGAAAGAGGCCTGGGAAGCCGAGGTTACGTTGGCGCTCTTAGACAACCCCAAAATAGGGTAAATTAAAAGATCTCATAGTCTCGTGTCTCCCACTGTTCTTTTTTTCTTGTGGGCACCAATCACTCACTCAGTATGTGAGCTTGTCTTCTTTGCACAAGAGAGAATATCTCCCTCACTATTAATGGTGAGATAAACAGAATTGTACAACTAGTCTGTGAAGAGAACAAAGTATTAAATATGCAGTGACAACTTACTTCAGTTGGAGCATCATGTTTTGGACATAAACAATGGGTTTGGACAATTACATTCATTTTGACAATTCAGAAAGATAATTTTAATCTTCAGTGAATCAGACTTCTGAAAATTAGAATTAATATCACAACATAATGACACATTAGCTATCAAAAAAGAACGTAAGTAGAGGATTTCCATTAGGTAAAGCGAAACACTCTTGCTGCAGTCCCAACAAAAAACAGGGTTTCACAGATCCAAGTTGTTTTTCTACAACAGCATGATCACACCAGCAGGTTCTTCAGAAGCTACTTCCCTCTACTTAGCAGGGATGTCAAGAATGGAAACAGTCATATGGCACTGTCTCCAGAAGCCAGTATGCAATTAGAAGAGTGCTCCAGAAGCTTCTTGGGTGTGGACTATCCCAGGGCTCCTTGGGCCAGACAAGAAGACAGCCCCTGGTCCTAGGGTGAGTAAGGATGCCTCCAATAAGGATGACCCAGATCTAAGGACAGGAAACCAAATGCATCCTTGGAGGACAAGCCCATCACCATACTCCCAAGTAGATCTGTCTTGAGCACTGCTCCCCCAGTAATGTGGCAGAGTATGTCACATGCCTGTTCAACAGAAGGCATCACTTTGAAAGCACAAGGCCTTATTCCATATTGGCTATTTCCCAGAAAGTACAAAATCTCAGCCAAGAGTGTCTAAGGCATAACAACTATTTCCTCCAGAGACTATCATTATCTCAGAACCTGCACACAGGACAGTGTTAATCAGATCAATGCTTCTTTTTTAACTCTGTGTTGCTTGGCACACATTGTAATTTCCTTCGGAAATGTCAAATTTTATTTAGCAGATAGACAGCAACCCAGAACAGTATACTGATTTAATGGCTGGCAGATCTTAAGTAAGTCCCTTGTTTTTCTGGAATTACAAATGGCAATATTCATTAGACTCAGGTCAAGTACAAACTGAGGGCTCTCTCCTCCTTGAGAAAAGAATGTGTCTTTTTGACTAACAAAACATTACTTTTCACAAAAGGGTCTTTAAAAGCAATTAGCAATTTTGCTGCTTTTCCAAAAGTGACTTAAGTAACACTCTAAACAAAACTACTAAGAAAAATGACATATATTTAAAAAAAAAAAAAAAAAAAAGGCATACACTTACCATGAGAATGAAAAAGTAGAAAACCCACATCCATCCTAGGTTGTCCTGGATCAAAGATACCAAATACTAAAAGGAAGAAAAATAAATTACAATATAATTCTTTATAAATTAATAAAATGAAGTAGCTAAAAAGTAGACTAACACAGCTATCTTAGAAAATAAGAAGGGAGTTAGGGTTTGTATGCCCATTTACGAAGCTGTTCCACAGACACGTTCTCATTTAAGCTTTGTTAATGGTGCATTCTGTAAGCTTTCAGGGTCCAAATACAAAAACTGTATAATAAAAGATGTTCCATTCAGGTTTATTTTTATTCGCTGTGCTATTCAGAGAGCAACATGAACATCCTCAAACCACTCTCATTTAATCATTCTGTCTTCCAATGAAAGGTATGATCAATGCCTTCAAAATGCTTTGTCTTCTACATAAGCTGCTCACTTTTTAGCTACGCCATTCGTTCACAGGAGTGCTGTTCTTCCTCAACACTCTACTGCATGTTCTTTTATTTCACGTTCAATTATTAAAGACTCTAATAGCATTTAATCCATTCTTTTTTGATAACAGTAAAATGTATCTCACATAAAAGTTGTCATTTTAACCATTTCTAAGTGTACAAGATGGTGGCATCAGTTACATTCCCAATATTGTACAACCATGATCATTATTTCCAAAGTTTATCACCCAGTAGGAATTCTGTACCTATTAAGAAGTAATTCCTCATCGCCCCCTTTCTGTCTCTAGGAATTGCCTACCCTAGATATTTCATGTAAATGCAATCATGCAATTTTTGTCCTTTTGTGTATGGCTTATTTCATCTAGCATAACATTTTCAAGGTTCAACCATGTTGTAAGCATGAATCAGAACTTTATTCCCTTTATGGTGAAGAGCATTCCACTGTATAGATACACCACATTTTGTTTATCCACGCATCTGTTACTAGACAATTCACCTGTTCCCACCCTTTACCTATCATGAATGATGATACAACGAACATGAAGACTGGCATACAAATATCTGAATGCCTGTTTTCAATTCTTTGGGGAAAACACCAAGAAGAAGAACTGCTTGATCTTACGATAATTCCATGTTTATCTTTTTTATTTTTTCTTTTTACATTCCCACCAGCAATGTAAGGCTCGGATTTCTCCACACGTTCACCAACACTTGTTATTTGATGGTTTTCTGATTACAGCCTCCCACAAGGTATGAAGCTATGTTCCCGGGATTTGTTGTTGTTATTTTTGTTGTTACTTTGGTACTGGGGTGCTCTACCACTAAGCTTTTTTTATTTTTTGAGATAGGGTCTAAGTTGCTTAGGCCTCATGAAGTTATGGGGCTGGCCTGGAACTTGCAATTCTCCTGCCTCAGCCTCCCAAGTTGCTAAGATTATAGGTGTGCGCCACCACACCCAGCTCTTTCCCTGTATTTTTTTTTATTTGTTCTTTTTAGATATACATGACAGTAGAATGTATTTTGATATATTATACATAAATGGAGTATAACTTCTCATTCTTGTGATTGTACATGATGTGGAGTTTCCTGGTATTGTATTCATATATGAACATAGGAAAGTTATGTTCAATTCATTCTACTGTCTTTCCTATTCCATCCCCCTTCCCTTCCCTTCATTCTCCTTTGTCTAACCAAATGAACTTCTATTCCCCGCCCCTTTGTTGTATGTTAGCATCCTCATATTGCAGAGAACATCTGGCCTTTGGTTTGGGGGGACTGGCTTATTTCACTTAGCATGGTAGTCTCCAGTTCTATCCATTTACCCGCAAATGCCATAAAATCATATATATACATTTCATTGTATATATATAACACATTTTCTTTATCCATTCATCTGTTGAAGGGCACCTAAGTTGGTTTCATAACTTAGCTATGGTGAACTGAGCTGCTAGAAACATTGATGTGGCTGTGTCACTAAATTATGTCCTTTGCATATATTCTGAGGACTGGGATAACTGGGTCAAATGGTGGTTCCATTCAAGTTTTCTGAGGAATCTCCATACTACTTTCCAGAGTGGCTGCACCAATTTGCAGTCCCACTACAAATGTATGAGTGTGCCTTTTCCCCCACATCCTTACCAACATTTATTGTTATTTGCATTCCCCTTTTTTTGTACTGAAGATTGAACTCAGGGGTACTTGAGCCATATCCCCAGCCCCCAGCCCTATTTTGTGGTTTTTTTTTTTTTTTTTTTTTTGATACTGGAGATTGAACTCAGAGACACTCGACCACTGAGCCACATCCCCAGCTCTATTTTGTGTTTTATGTAGAGACAGGGTCTCACTGAGTTGCTTAGTGCCTCGCTGTTGCTGAGGCTGGCTTTGAACTCGCGATTCTCCTGTCTCAGCCTCCCTAAGTGCTGGGATTGCAGGCTTGCGCCACCACGCCCAGCTCCTTCTGAAGGTGACTAACAATAAAATGATTTACCTCCATACCCACTCTCTCATTTACCACCAGTGATCAAAAACTCACTGCTCCCCACAAGTAGGCAATATAGCAAACTTCAAAGCTATTGGTGACTATCTGAATGTCCACACTAAGAAGCTTTTGCTTTTCCTGACCTTTTCACATCTAAGGCCTCACTGACCAACACCTTCTCAAATGCTATTCCCTTGACTACATGTGACTGACTGCTGGCCTCCTCTGATGCTGAGCATTCTCTAAGGTTCTACCTACATTCTCTTTCCTCAATAAATGTCTCATCCACTCCCTAGGATCAACTATTTCACCCAGAGAAACAAGTCCCAAATCTGTATTTTTGTAAAATTACCACTCCATGACCCAGAGTAGTATATCCTGTGAGGCATGTCTCATGACATATCTCTTCCTGAAAAGAAAGCCTGAACTTAAGCTAAAAGGGACAATTTGAATAGCTCCAACTACATATAGTAGGCCAACCTTATCTTAGAGGCTCTCTAACATCAGACTGTATAAGAATCACCAGGAAGGGCTGGGGCTATAGCTCAGCCCTGCATACACAGGGGCTATAGCTTGCCTTGCATACACAGGCCCTGGGTTCAGTCCCCAGCAACACAAAAAAAAAAAAAGGGAGTAGAAGAAGAATCACCAGGAAGATCTAGGGAAACACAGGCCCCAGGCTCCACCACAGCGAGTCCACAGTAAGCCCTGTGTTCTGAATCCCAGATGATTCTGATACAAGACACTTATGGACCATGCTCTCAAATATTCAGATTTTTGGGCACATAGGAAATAATGTGCCTCAGAGGCAGTTGCAGAATCCATGGTCCCATGTGATGGGGACTCTTGTAAAGAACAGATGTACAAGCGACATATATGCTTTTGGAAGAGGGACACCAGAGAGAGGAGAAAAATGGGGTTTGTATGCAGATGGGGATAATAGATGCATGTGTCTCACACCATCCCTGCTTGGAGCACTAAGTTTGCCTGGGAAGAAGGGGGTAGAGGACTGGGGCAGAAGGATCAATCTTATGAAGTCTTAGCTTATTTGCAGACAGGAAGAATCTATGGAAAAATGGAAAGAAGAAACTAAAAAAGGTAGAGGACCTTCCACATTAGGTCACAACAGCTGGGCCACGGGGGAGATGAAAATCTAAGGCTTTCAGTACAGCAAGTATTCCATAGCACAAGAGTGCCACCTACTGTGGCCCAGACAGCAGGTGTGCATTTTTCCACTCTCCATGAAAGAATTAGCATTAGTCCCAGCCCCTCTCATGCTCTCTCACCTGGCCCACAGCGGCTCCAATGCTCCCAGTTCCATCAACAATTCCTGTGACAGTTGCCAAAGCCTCACTGCTCCCTTGGATCAGCTCTTGGCGACCCAGGTCCGCTGAAATAGCTGAGCTAATCATATTAGAAGGTCCACCAATAAAAAACCCTAAAGTCAAAAACAGAACGGGTTCTTATTAAAACATGATTCATAACAACACTAGCAAGCCATTGGATAGGGCAAAATATCATTCTGACACTGTAATTAGTATGTTAAAGAGGAATGGAAAGAAAAAGGAAACTGAGATAATAATCATATTCAAACATTCACTTCTCTGGGATCTTCTTGAATTATGTGACATTCTGGTGTATTGGTAAAAAACACATAGAAAGGAAACATGTAGCAAATCATGTGATGTTTGCATTAAAAACTAATGGCACTAGCTCGTCAAATTCTATTATGGCAGAGCTGCATCATTACATGAGTTGACCACCCAAATTTAACCAAACATACAGAAAAAGATAGCGAGGCAAGAAAGAAGTCATTTCAACAGAACAGGCGACTGAGCTGGTTTCCAATGTGGCATCTTCCTAGCCACTTTTTGAAGTCATACCCAAAGCTGCGGCAACAAAATTTTTAGAAAATGCCTCAGCAGGGACTGCTTCTGTCATAAAAAGACTGAGAAACCTGGTAAGAGTATAGACTAGAATCTAGAAAAGGAGCCATCTTGCTTTCTATCACTTGGGGTCCCTGTAAGTAACTTTTAGTAGCAATTAAATTAAGGGGAAGAAGAGTAACAGCACAGTGAACAGAGCCATCTGCTATACCTGTAACCGTCATCAGAAGCGCATTGATGGACTTATCATTTGGAGAACCTGTGAGGAGACACAGACACGCCACAGTGACTTCAAAAACAGTGACATGTGCCTCCACAAAGGGACACAAAGGTCTGAATCTTGTGACCTCACAAATCCCTCCAAGAGCCAACAAAGAGAGACTATTCTTTCAAGGCCTCTTCCAACTTTTATTTGTAATGTCTGCCTCTTGCTGGTGCCCAAGTTAATGAGACTTTTAAAAGCTAGAGAAAAGCTCTCCCTCACCTCAGCAGCACTGAGGACATACACCAAGCCTACTAATTAGCATCTTCCCGCTTTTAAAACCTCGCCCCTTTTATTGTTTTATTGGCTCTAATGCTGTCCCTCTGGAGCCACCTCTCAAACAAAACACACACTCCCAGGCAAGCTTTTAAACAAATCCACCAGGCAAGAGATGCCACTTTCCTCTGACACAAATAAAACCATGTGATGTCAGTGTTTCCAGGCACTCACAGGACAATACAAAGATGACATACCATGCCTCAGCTGGTCACTGACTCTAGGCAGAAGCCTATTCCCCAGAGATTAGGAAACAACGTAAGGAATACTCACGACTGTAGCCAATGAGGGAGCCAACTGCGAGAAGCAGGCTAAGGGCCAACACCGGTGCTCTCTTCTGCAGAACGTCAGAGATGAAGCCTTGCAAAGTTCCACCTTCAAACACGAAGAGCACACCAGTCACAACCATCTCAGCTGTTAGCTCTGCTGCTGAGACATGCTGCCCATGCACTCTCTAGTCCTCCCATCAAGTCCAGCCAAAATGGTGACTGGCTCTCCCCAAAGTCCGCTCCATCATTTCCTTTTAGAAAGATGAACTGATTTAAATCAGCATGATGAGCCGGGCGCAGTGGCACAAGCCTGTAATCCCAGCACTTAGGGAGGCTGAGACAGGAGAATCACAAGTTCAAAGCCAGCCTCAGCAACAGCGAGGCACTAAGCAACTCAGTGAGACCCTGTCTCTACATAAAACACTAAATAGGGCTGGGGATGTGGCTCAGTGGTCAAGTGCCCTGAGTTCAATCCCCGGTACCAAAAAACAAAAAATAAAAGTATGGTCAGGTCTAACCAGCTGTGGTGGCCTATAATCCCAATGACTGGGGAGGCTGAGGCACAAGGATCACAAGTTCAAGGGCATCCTGGGCAACTTAGTGAGATCCTGTCTCAAAATAAAATTTTAAAAGGGCTAGTGGTGTAGCTCAGTGGTAGAGAGCCTCTGAATTCAATCCCCAGTACCACATACCAAAATTTTTTCAAAAAGAAGTACAGTCAGGCGTAAAGGTAGCAAACCTCACCTTTGGCTCTGGATCTAAGAATAAGAACAGCCAAGTTTAAACACAGTAACAGTTTATCACCTAAGGATACTCTGCTTTCATGCGCTCAGGGCAACTTACAATAGAAATGTTTACAATATAAATGTAAACATTAGAATATCTGTAGAATACTTGGATGGTTAGATGATAATAAGGTTTCTTTTCTGTTTTTGTTTTTGGTACCAGGGACTGAATCCAAGGCGCTTAACCACTGAGCCACATCCTAGCCTTTTTAAAAATTTTTTGTTTAGAGACAGGGTCATGCTGAGTTGCTTAGGGCCTCGCTAAATTGCTGAGGCTAGCTTTAAACTTGTGATCCTCCTGCCTCAGCCTCCCAAGCTGCTGAGATTACAGGCATGTGCCACCACACCCAGAGATATTAAGGTTTTGCCATACCCATATATATATGTCACATCCACTGAAATGCACTCTGTTCCTCCTATTTAAAAGTTTACTTCCTTGTTCAAGTTTCTGGCTACAGCACAAAGTCACTGTTAAAATCTGTTGTATACAACAAAGCAACTGCAAAACACAAAGATTAATTTCTGCTGCTGTCCCTATCTCTAGGACCTGAAAATCTACACACCACGGTATTATTTTTACTTCCTTGGCTGGAGTTGGTAGGGAAGGTAAGAAGCAGTGAAAATGAACACATTCACATCTAACTTGAATCTCTCACACAATTAGCTTCAGAGCCAAGATAGCACTGAAAGTATACAAAAGTGTTGTGTTTAAAGAGATCCCAAGCACTTCTCAAGACAAAAGAACTGACCCATCAAAAAAGAACTGAGAAAAGAGAGCCCTATAAATCACAGCCTTGTCTTGAGTTGGGTCTTCCTTTCTTTGGATAATTTTTAAGAGTTTCTTCATTGTTAGGACAGTTTAGGAAAGATGGCTATAGAATGAGTAATAAAACTTTACACAAAGTCAGACTCCATGATCTAGTAAAAGGTTACTAGTGACTGACTATTACAGAAGAAGATGCACTTTCACATACCTATGATTCCGCCAACATCATACCAAATGGACAACTGGTCGGCTTCAGCCTCCTTCCATCTGAAGTTGTTACTCAGATAAAAGGGCAACCAGAAGAAGAAGGAGTAATTCACTAGTTTCAAGCAGGCATAGGCCAGTGAATACTACAAGAAAAACACGTAACTATCAGTAAGGGACAAAGCACGGCACAGCATGACCACAATTTTAATAAAACAGCACAGCAAAATATAAGAGCTTGGGATGAATGGTGCCTGACTTCAAAAATTAAACAACTTTACAAATTCCCATCTGCCCAACTTTACCCAGTCTCCTTCCTCTCCTTACTCCTGGGTAGCTTCCACAAAGGCCTTTGGAATAAAAAGCAAAACCAAAAACGTGGTGTGCAGCTATTTCTTAACTATCCTTGGCCTCTCCAATCGGTTCTCTGGTGGAAGTGAACCAGTGTTTGGAATCCAGAAGGCAGGGCACAGACCCCTTTTTCCTTATTCAGACAAAGGTGAGTAATATTCTTGCCACTGACCAGCATTAGCCACAGGTAAAGAAAAATAGCAAACATCACAGCTTACTATTCTGGTTATTCTACTTCCAACAAAGTTAATATTGTAAACTATGGAGAGCATGTGACTTTAGCCAGAGATCGAAGAAAAGCATTCTCAGTGGAACTACTTTCACATTAGAGCTCCCAAAGCCCTGCACATCTGCACCTAGTGGCAGAGAAGTGCACCTCCGGTGGGTCAAAAAGGAAGAGCGTGCTCATCCTCAGCCCAGCCACTCTCTCTTGAGGAAAACCAGTTGTGGCTGCCTTAAGATGGTGCTGGGGCTGAGACTCCTACATTCACCACATTATTACCAGGAAATCCTGACAGCATCAAAGGAAAGGGGGAGGAGTGGAGGGGCTGACTTCAAAGGGTGTCTAGCCACTACACTCCTGGCCCTGGAGCAGCCAGTTATTCCCTGGGTATCACTTGTTTTAAAAAAAGCTTCCCAGGCAGGACAGCAGCCGCCCCCTAGAGAGCCACATCCCAGTCACCAGACCATTCTGTCCAGACAGCCTGCTAAAGACAAAGGCACAAACTTAACTAGATCTACACGTCACCACCCATGACAGAGAACAATGGCTTGTGAGTACAAAGAAACGCCACCAGAGTTCCATGCTCAGTCACAACAAATTTAAATTCTGTCTCAAAAAGTAAACTATTACTATTGGAATATTTTAGGAACTAGTTGAAAGATTATAGCTTGCCATAAGAACAGGACTAAAGGAATTTGCATTTCCCTTATATTAAAAATCATCTTTAGCCAGGTGAGGTGGCGCACACCTGTAATCCCAGCAGCTCAGGAGGCTGAGACAGGAGGATGGCAAGTTAAAAGCCAGCCTCAGCAAAGAGTGAGGCACTAAGCAACTCAGTGAGACCCTGGAGACCCTGTCTCTACAAAAAATACACAATAGGGCTGGGGATGTGGCTCAGTGGTCAAGTACCCCTGGGTTCAATCCCCGGTACCAAAAAAGTAAACTTTGTTGGTCTGTGTGTAATTCTATATACTTCAATGGGCCAAAAAAATTATACATTTAAAAAATCTCAATTTTGCTTTCTTAGTCATATGCTAGATGAGGGTCTACAAACAGGGCTAGCAGGTCAAGTCTGGCCAGGCCCACCTGTCCTATTCTGTCTATGGCTTCTTAACTCTGAAGGTTAGCAAAGATTTTATGGTTCCCTCGAAGCTGAAAATATTTACTCTCTGGCTCTTCACGGAAAGGATTTGTCAATCCTGCTTCAGATGTTAAGATAAATTCAGGGACACTATGGAACATATCTCTGAACATGCATTCCTAAAATCAAGTATCAAAAAGAAGCTAATTACTCAAAGAGCTTTATCCCAGGCAGAGTAAATATCAAGGCCATAACGCTTTGCTGGCTGTGGTAAGGGGACTTGAACAATTCTTACCGGTATGACGCCAGGGAGACAGCAAGCCTGGTAGAAGCTTATTGCCTTCACTTGGGTAACAGTACTATCCTCTTGGATAGAGTAATTAGGCTCATATTCATCTTCATTTTCAGTACCATTAATTAATGGTCTGTGGGAATCTTCTTCAAAGTTTTCTTCTGCTTCAATACCTGGGAGACCTAAAACAACAATAAAAACTACCATTTACAGAGCAGCTACTGAGCGCCTGACATGGTGCAAAAGGTGCATATATCACCACTTATGAGACTGATATTTTACTTACTTACTGGTGCTGGGGATAAAACTCAGGGGAGCACTATCATTGAGCTACAAGACAGTAGCTTTTTTACTTTTTATTTTGAGACAGGGACTCACTAAATTATTGAACTTCGTGAACCTCAAACCTGTGATTGTCCTGCTTCAGCTTCCTGAGTCCTGGGGTTATGAGTGTGCACCACTGGTATTATTTTTATTGCCATTTTGTAGAAGCAGGAACTGAGGCCACAGGTGGTAGCACATACCTGTAATCCCAGCTATTCTGGAGGCTGAGGCAGAAGGATGACAAGATTGAGGTCAGCCTAGGCAATTTCATAAGACACTATCTCAAAATAAAATAAGGAGGGCTGAAGATGGAGCTCAGTAGTTGAGTACTTGCCTAGCTTGTGAAAAGCCCTGGGTTTAACCCCCAAACCACACATATACACACACACAAAGTACAGAAATAAAACCATGATAATTCCTAGTCAATATCTCAACTATAAAAATCATCTGGAGGCAGTGTGTGTAGCTCAGTGGCAGAGCACTTGCCAGGGCATGAGTGAAACTCTGGGTTCCATTCCCAGTACTGCCAAAAAAAAAAAAAAAAAAAAAGTTTTCAAATGCTCAGTCTTATCTATAAAAGGTGTGCATCACTTCACTTGAACACATGCAGTCATGCCACGACTGGGACAATGCCAACAAGACACAAATGCCAATTGTGCTTCTTTATTTTGCTGGAAGGAATTCACAGTGCTCTTAGGAAAAAAAAGAGATTCCATTTCCCGGCTTACATTTCCCTTTGTCCCTAACAAATAATAAATTTTGAATTAAAGACACAGCTTCTCCTCACCAATTTCTTCTGGTGACACCAGGAGTCCAAAGAAGATGACGATCCCACCAGCAAACTGCACAGATGCTGTCACCAGAAAGGCATACTGGAGGAGAGGGAAGAGGAGATTCTTACAGGGTAGTCATTGCTGGTAAAGTCCTTAAAGATGAGTGCAGGGTAAAGAGAGGTGGGGCAGGAAGGAGGGGAGACTAGGGAGGACTTCAGCACCCAGCGCTCTGCACCAGGCGCTCTGCCAAGTGTTCCACTTGTGACTTCTCCTTTCATCTTCCCAAGGACTCTATGAAGCTCACATGGGATCAACAGGGCCCCTTAGACACTCAGTTGCCCTATTAGGATTATAAAAGCAGGACTAGCTCTCAAAATGTTTGCATCACCCAGTCTCCCATAAAAGACACAATATCTGCCCTCAAAGACATTCCATCTAGTTGTGGGGATTAAACAACACCCAAAATAATACTATAAGGCAGCATTTAGGTAAATTAATGAGAAGCCCAGCCCAGAAAGAAACATAGGGATGGGAGCAGTGGCACATGCTTGTGATCCCAGGTCCCAGATCTTAAGTTCACAGATCTAAAGTTCGAGGCCTGGGCAACTCACAGTCACAGATCTTAAGTTCGAGGCTAGCCTGGGCAACTTAGCAAAACCCTGTTGCAAAATAAAATTTAAAAAAATAAAAATAAATAAAATAAAGGGCTAGGGATGTAGCTCAGTGATAGAGCACCCCTGTGTTCAATTCCTAATACTACAAAAGAAAGAAAGGGAGACAGACAAGAATTCAAAAGGAGAAAGCTGCTAAAAAGAGGTTGAAGCAGCTGGATACCAATTTAGGAAAGAGTGGAAAGTCAAAGCAATGAATGGCCTATCTTTCCAGGCAAAGGAAAGCCAACATGCAGGGTGGGAACAAGGTGGAAAGTCACTGCATGACCAAGGGCAAGGGCTTCTGTAAGGGGATAATGGAATAAAACTGACTTGGAAAGGTGATACCAATATTAAAGTCAACTGCCAAACTAGGGGTATACTCAGTAGTAAAGCACTTGACTAGCATGAGGGAGAGGCCCTAGGTTCCATCCCCAGGACCACAAAAAAATTAAGAAAGAATATGTTAAGGGCTGGGGTTGTGGCTCAGTGGTAGAGTGCTCTAGCACGTGTGAACCACTGGGTTCAATCCTCAGCACCACATAAAAAAATAAATAAATAAAGGTATTCTGTCCATGTACAACTAAAAAATATTTTTAAACAATTAAAAAAAAAAAAATTTAGCCGGGCATGGTGGCACAAGCCTGTAATCCCAGCATTTAGGGAGGCTGAGATAGGAGAATCAAGAGTTTAAAACCAGCCTCAGCCATGGTGAGGCGCTAAGCAACTCAGTGAGACCCTGTCTCTACATAAAACACAAAATAGGACTGGGGATGTGGCTCAGTGGTTGAGTGCCCCTGAGTTCCATCCCTGGTACCAAAAAATAAAAAATAAGAAACTAAAAAACTTTTTTAAAAACCCAACCCCCCAAAAACCAATATGTAAAGAGTCAACAGCCAGGCTGCACTTAGAAGACTAGAATAAAGGTGACTGTTTAAAGGATAGGCTTCTAACTAGACCAGAATTCCCGGTGAGCTGCCTTTAAAAATGTATCCACTTGCTGGGCACAGTGGTGCACAACAGTAACCCCAGCAATTTAGGAGGCTGAGGCAGGAGGATCATAAATAACGCCAGCC
>PVHX01007667.1:0-89399 GCA_004024805.1 Geosciurus inauris
AATATTTGTTGAGGCAAATAGAAAAAAAAATTATTACAATCATAATTTTTCTAACTTTGCACAAAATTATAAGCAGATTACATTCTTCATATTAAACATCTTTATATGCACTTTCAATGAACAGTATATATATATATATATTTATATATATTTTTTATCAACCATCTTTACTATACCCATTCCCCTTTCCTGCCCCCCAGCTATTTGATTCTTGAAGATCTGTCCCCCTCAGAATACTTAAGATGCTGGAACAGTGCTTGACTGAAAACAGGATGTTTTTGGTTAAATCAGTGCAATGGAGTTCTAGCAATTTCTTTGTTTCAGATACTAAGAACAAAGTGGCTTCCTGCCTGATGAGGCTGTTCCCTATGGAGTTTAGTCTGCTTTGACAGGAGCTCACCCCTGTGGCTGATTGTCACAGCAACTGGAGGTAGACATTGCAAGACTCAATCCTTGTCCTTCTGACTCAAAATCCAGATTTGTTCCACTCAACCATGCTGCCTACTATGTGCCACACACTTTACTTGGTATTTTCTTTATTTTTTTTTAATTGTTTGGGCTTTGGAAAGAAAGAGACATGGGCATGGTTTGACTCTCTAGCTCTGTTACCTACCACTCATTTTCAAATAATGCATGAAACCCATTGAACATAGCATCTAGAACATGGAAAGTACTCACAAACTTATGGAAAACACTAATTAGCCCTGCTTTCATTCATTCATCAAGGGCCTATCCATGGGATGTAATCCTGCGGACTCCATAAAGGCAGCAGCCATACTTGTTACCCAAATAATCCATAATCCCAGCATAGGATTGGTAGTCAATATTTATTGAAAATTTCTCAACTCCACACTGCCTTTCTGGGAAGCTCCAACAACCCCACAGGGAGACATATGGACCAAGAAACATCAGAAGATTAAGTAGGAGAGGACTTCACTGTTCTTGACTTTGCTCTCATTTTGAGAACTACATGGTGTCTTTGTCTACTTGTATTGCTATAAGAGAATACCTGATGCTGGGCACTTTATAAAGGAAAGAAGCTTATTTAGCTCATAGTTTTGAAGTCTGAAAGTCCAAGACCAGGCAACCTCACTGGTTCTGCTTCTGGTAAAGTTCTTCAGTCTACATCACAACATGGCTGATGGCATCACAGTGGGAGCACATGAGAGAGTGAGAGAAATCACATGGTGAGACAGGAACCAAGAGAATGAGAGAAGCCACGTTCACGTTTTAAAGAAAACCCACTCTTGTGGGAACTAAAACACTCCTTCAAGAACTGATCCATTCCCTTAAGACAGAATCAATCACTTATGAAGGTAGTACTCCATGACCCAGTCACTTTCCATTAGTCCTTACCTCTTAAAGGTCCCTCCACCTCAACACAGCCAAACTGGGACCAACCTCCAGCATATGAACTCTTGGAAGATAAGCCACATCCACATCCAAAACTTACCAAGGGGCTTTGCATATTTGACACTGTGTTGCCAGTACCTTCAGGACAGGTTTAAAAGAAGAGGAACTTCTGAAATAGTAAAGTTGGAAAGAAGCAACGAAAGAGAGAACCAGCCAGAGAAATGGGAGGGGGTCTAAGCAGAAGGACACAGAGTTGTTGGGTAATTTCTGATTGGTCTTTGCCTCTGTCCTGGTTCTGCTATGTAGCTCTTGGCTTCATCATGTAAGTGCCTCAGACTCCTCACCTGTAAAATGAGGTGTAAGATTTCTACTTATTCCAACTGCAGATGCTCCTCAGTTTACAATGGCGTTATGTCCTGATAAGCCCATTGTAAGAAGAAAATACTGTAGTTCAAAAATGCATTTAATACACCTAACCTACAGAACATCATAGCTTAGCAACATGCACACTACAGAGCTTTGATTCTCCACCTCCGTGATCATGGGCTGATTGCCCAGTGTCATGAGAGTATTGTATGGCTTAACACTGGCTCTGGAAAATATCAAAATTCAAAATTGAAGTATGGTTTCTACTTAATATGTATTGTTTTTGGACAATCAGGAAGCTGAAAATTGTTAAATTGAACCACTGTAATTGGGGACCACGTATGTTTTACTCTAATTCTATCAAGCTTTGAAGATTGAGCAGGCAGAGGACTCAGAAGTGCTTGGCAAAGAATGGTGACGGCACATTGACTTATGTGGCAATTGTTTAACCATCACTTACTACAGGTTGGGTGCTACGCCAAGCATCTGGAAGCTAGTCAAATGTTGCCCCTGTCCTCAAAGGACTCACTGTTGAGCAGTTTTCATGTTCAAATGAAGACACTGATGACAAGTGTTGCTGAGTGTGACTTCAGCATGTTCCCCACAGACTGCCGTGGGGAGAGATCATGAAAGTCACATGGGAGTCACAGCCAGAAATTCTGAGAGCTAACTACCCCAATAGAGAAAGTTGGGTTGCACTGTGAGGCAGCTGAACTTTCTTTGTCCTTTCCTAAAATGAATGTCAATTCTACAGGAGAAGTAAGTATACATACAGTGTGTGGCAATTAGGAGCATTAAGAGCTGCTCAGCTTGACTTTGGGCTTTTCCACTTCTGTCACTGGGAGAGCACCCTGGAAGCATAGGATATGCACTTTGCAGAAATATCTGGGAGGAGGGGAGGGGAGCAGGAAAGCCAGGAAGCTTGCCTTCTCTGGGCTGTGCCACTGGACTCCATGGGATGGCATGCTACTGAAGGGCTATGAAAATCAAGTCCATCACCTCACCTACAGAAGATCACTGTCTAAATGTTGGGATAGGCCATTCTAATAAGATTATTGAAAGGATGAGAAGATAGGTCCACCAAAAAATGAAAATGAATTTGGCATAGAAAGATGAGGCTTCTGATCTGACCCTACTAAGTACTAGAAATGTGCTTGGACAAGTCATGTAACCATTGACAACTGTTGTGCCTATAAATGGGGCTTTTACCAACTAAGGACTCTGTAAGGTTGTAAAAAGAATATCCCTGTGCCTGATCAAGGTACATGCTCAATAGGAATATTTTTTTTCTATTTCTTTTTATTTTTCTTAACAAAATTTGTATGTATTTATCACACATAACACTTTCAAATATGGATACATTGTGGAATGACTAAATGCAGTTAACATGCATTATTTCATATTCTGATCACTTTTTATAACAAGAACACAAAATCTACTCTCGCAGCAATTTCCAGGAACACATTAACAGTAGTGACCATGTTGTACAATAGGTCTTTGGTACTTATTCCTCCTAAGTGAAATTCTGTGTCCTTTGACCAACATCTCCCCAACTCCAAGGAAGTTATTCTTTAAAAGAGATTCAGCTTTGTCATCTTCAAATCCCGACATATAAAAATGGAAGTTGATGGCTAGATGGCAATAGTATTTAGCTTTACTGAATGAGTAGAAGAGCTTTATAGTGAGACTCTTGCCCTCCTCAGGACGAAGGGCTACAAAACTTTGGAACAATCTTATCGTCCAAAGTTCAAATCCTGTGAGTACTGGCATAATCCTACTTATCCTACTACTCCACCTGGTTATACCTCTAAAAATAAAAAAATAGAAACTGCACCTGTGCTGCAAACACCATATTTTGCACATTAGTGACATTCATATTCAGAATTCATGTGATTAAAAATAGTTTGTGCCTAGTTTGACATGATCCAGAAGAGAGTGATTAGATTCACAACTGAATCACCTCCTGGGTACCCAAACACTTCCACGTAGTGCTGCTTTCCATGGGAAACTGTTCCAGAAAAAAAATGCTTTTTGAAAAGTCTTTTGGATCACAAAATTAGGGTAGCCAGACAGGCAGAATAAAATAACCCATCTCCCTCTCCATGCACCTACATGGGAAATAACAGGAGGTACTGTACGATACCATCATATCCCTACTTCCTTAGCCCCCAGAATCAGGCCAATTAGAACCCGCAGGCTCCCTGCTTTAAAAGATACCAGACTAGGAGTCAGCAAATATACTTACATAGTGTTGTTGCTACAGAGAACTACAAATTAGGATATTAAAAGTGGAGGTATGAGATTGATCAAATTATGTTATGTGCATATAACAAATATGACACAATGAATCCCACTAGTATGCATAATTATAATGCACTGACAAAAACTAAATTAAAAAAAGAAAAAATTAACATCATTTGTTTTTAATACTCACAAATGTTTTGTTGAATATAATTCAACAGTTTATTTATTACAATTAGAAACCTAAAAGAAATGTTTGATAATTTTCTATTTTTGACCTAATTTCCACATCCAAGGATATGAAAATGTCTAGACTTTTAATGCATGTTAGCACTTTGTCCTTTAGATATTGACCACATCGGTTTATGCCCAATTATGCAAACACTCAATGTTTAAACAAAAGCTTTGCTTTAATATAATACACACAGTCAAGTGAACCCAAAGTAAGTGCATGTCTTGCCAAAAATGAATAGAACTATGTAACCACCACAGAGATCAGGAGAGAGCACATGGCCAGTAGGCTGGAAGTCCCTGCATGCCTCTCTTGGCCACTACCCTCTATCTCTTCCAAAGTATAACCTCTGGGATCACTTAGTATGCATTGTTTGGAAGGGGAAGGAATCTGGTT
Source organism: Geosciurus inauris (assembly GCA_004024805.1). Classification (NCBI taxonomy): domain Eukaryota; kingdom Metazoa; phylum Chordata; class Mammalia; order Rodentia; family Sciuridae; genus Geosciurus; species Geosciurus inauris. Next base: position 4,589 of record PVHX01007667.1, read on the forward strand.
TCTTTTGCTCAATGTTCTGTTTGTGAGACTCAGCCATATGTTGCACATAATTGTTGAAACACATTTTTATAGCAGTCTAGACTCCATTGTGTGAAGACATAATGCTGTATATTATCTAAGTTTGCAGGCGTTTCATTGTTTGTGTTTTTTGGATCTTATAAGTATAGTTGTATACTTATAGTCGTATGGTTTTTGATGCATATATTACACTTTTTTGTTGTACATACATCTAAAAGTGTATAGGTATGGCCAAAGAGTTTTTCGAAGTGGTTTGCTAATTTATACCTGCACCATAAACACGAGAAATCAGTATTCCCTAGCCTTGCTAAGACTCAATAAGATGCCCATTTTTATTTTAAGGATTCTGGTAGGTATATAATGGAATCACATTATGATATTAATTTGCATTTCCCTGATAATTGATTTGATTAATTATCTTTATATATATCTTTATATATATATAATTATCTATATATCTTTATATATAATATATATTATATATATCTTTATATATATAATATATACATATTTATATATCTTTATATATATATACATTATATATATATACATACATATATATATATGTATGTATTGGCCATTTGGATCTCTTTGATGAGGTGCCTGGCATAACTTTCATCCACTTAATTTTGAGTTGTCATTTTTCTTATGGGTTTCTTTACATATTGATAAAAGTATTTTGCTGGCAATGTAAATTGCAGACATGTTTTCACATACTGTGGCTTGTCCTTTTACTCTATTAATGATGCACTTTTATAATCTGAAATTCATAATTTTAATGTAGAGCAATTAATCAAAAATTCCTTTATGGTTATTGTTTTTATGTCCTATTTAAGAAATCTTTACCTGCTCCAAAGTCATGAAAATATTATGCTATGTTATTTTCTAGAATACCTAATGCTTACTCTTTCACAGTGAGAGACACAATCCACCTAGAATTGACTTTTGTAGTGTGAGGTAAGGATAAAATATTTCTGTTTACATATGGATAACCTATCAATCTAGAAACATTTAATAAAGACTCTTTTCCTTATGCTATCTTACTTTTCTCAAAAATCGAGTGTTCCTTAATATTTGAGTTTATACCATTTTCTATTCTTCATTCTTGTGTCAATATGATGCTGTCTTAATTACTGCCATTAACCCTTGATATCCGGTTGTACAATTCATGCAAATTTGTTTCATCTTCAAGATTGTTTTGGCAATACTTGTCCCTTTGCATTCCATATAAATTTTAGACTTAGGTGTTCAATTTCTATGAAAAGTGGTGTAGAATCAATATAGTTCCAAGAAAGTATTAAATATATGAATCAATTTGGAAAAAAAACCTTTTTTTATAATGCTGAGTCATCTAATCTATGAACAAGGTATAAACCGACATTTGTTTCTTCTTTGAATAATATATTTTTCTATGTAGAGTACTTGTCCATCTGTCATTAAAATTCTACCTATATATTTATAGTTTTTATGCTATTATAAAATATTATCCATTAAATTTCATTTCCTAATTATCTATTGGACATATATAGAAATGCTAGTGATTTTTGAATAATGATCTTATATCCAATAATCATAAAATAACTTAAGTTTAATAGTTAACAATTGTGTTGTCTATACATCATATCTTTATTTCTTCCTCTATGATCTTTATGCCTTCATTTCTTTTTCTTTCTGTATTCACAGTCTAGGATTTCCAGTAAATTTTAAATGAATGAAAATGGTAATAATGAAATTACTGTCTTGTTCCTGATTTCAGAGGATTTCAATATTTTACTACTAATTATAATATTTGTTGTTTTTTATTTACATATTATAAATAATAAAGCATTATTTGTTATGAGTTCTTATTTATTAGAATAAAGAAGTTTTTATCACTAGTTTGCTAAGAGATTTTAAAATCACAAATGAATACTAAATTTTATCAAATAACACTTAGGTATCTTTTAAAATAGTTATGCAGTTTTTCTTTCCTTTTTGTTAATATGAATATGACAAATGATTAATTTTCAGGAGTTAAATAACCCCGGAATTCTTGTAATTAGCCCTGTTTGTTTGAATAATACATATAAATACATACATATATATATACACACACAAATATATGTACACACATACATATTGCCTATACAAACACACGTAAACAGTTGAACAAATATAAACAAACAGAAGTCAGTGAGGTACATGTACATATATAATATAATAACATAACAATATATTGTATGCAATATATTAATCATGTATAAATATGCAATATATAATGTGATATACATTATACATATAAGACTGTTTATACTTATCTTGCTGGATTCTGCTTGCTAACATTTGCTTAGGCTGTTTTCATCTTCATCCTTAAGATAGATTGATCCATAATTTACCTTACTTTGTAATATCCTTGTCATTTGAGCTACAGTTTCATATGAAGACTTGGGATTTCTTATTCTATTATCCAGAAGGTTTTGTGTATGGTTGATATTTTTGTATGCTGAAACTTTTGAAGAATTTCCTCATGAAGATTGTGTCTTGAGCTTTCTTTTGGAAAGGCTTTTAATAATTGATACAATTAAACAGAAGTTGAACTTTTCTAACTTTTAATTGTGTCAGTTAGGGTGAAATATGTTATCCATTTCATGTAAAATTTTAACCTGATTGATATAAAACTGTATGATATGTTTTCATTATTTCTTTGTTTTCCTCTCTTTGGATCTCTTGTGTCAATATTGTGTCTTCTGCTTTGTTTCTGGCTCACGCTTGCCCGTAGTGTATCCATTTAATTAACATTTGGGGAAAAGATTCCAACTTTTTCTTTTGGCAATTCTTTCTGTTCTGTGTTTTCTATTTTTTCATTTCTTATTTTACTTTCATTTTTCCGTGTCTGTACTTTCTTTAGGTTTAATTTTTTCTTTTTTTATTATAGTTTGAGATAGCTAATTTATTAGCTTTTAGATCTATTTATTTCTAAAATATGCCTTCAAGATTATTTATACTTTTCTAAGCACAGCTTTAGTTACACTTTGCAAATTTTAATATAGCATATTTTTTATCATCTGTTTAAAGTGTTTTCTATCTTTCTTTACAATTTTCTCTGTATAATAATTTATTTGGAAAGGATAATGCCAAATTTTGCAAATATGTGGAAAATTTTAAATTTATCTTTTGTTACTTGTTTTCAATTTAATATAACTGTTATTAATAAATATACTAAATATAATAAAATAAAATATTTAATGTACATGCACACATATGTCTATTTGCATATATTTAAATCCCTTCCTGTATCCATCTTGTACACTGCAGCCATCCCCATACTTCTTCCCATGTAGTGGCCTCTACCTTGGGACAACAGACAGGGCCTGGAGGCAGAGGCCTGTCAAAGTGCTGCTTCTCTGATCAGTTAGTCCAAAGCCATTGTAAGTCCCACCCTTTTAGCCTCATCTCTGAAACTGTTTGCATTCATCTTGGGCCACTCCCACTGCCATCTTGAGTTACCTCCACTACCACTGCCACCATCTTCAGTGGCAGTAGTGTCCATCTGGGGACACCTGCTGGGGACTGGAAGTGAACTCCAAGGTGAGATACAGGTAATTCATAGTGTCACTACAAGATTATAGATGGTCATTGCAAGAAAGGAAGATACATAATCAACGTGAAAAATCAAGGGAAGAAAGTGCCCCAAATAAACCAAGATACTACAATAATAGAATCCATTGACAAAACAGTTGATGAAATGTCAGAGAAAGAATTCAGAATGTACATAATTAAAATGATCTATGAAATAAAGAATGACTTAAGCAAGCAAATACAGGCAAAAATTGATCACTCCAACAAAGAAATAAGAGAGTAAATAAAGGCAACCATCTATCACACCAACAAAGAGATAAGGGAGCAAATACAGGTAACAAAAGATTACTTTAAGAAAGAGCTAGAGATGATAAAAAAAAAAAACAATCAGAAATTCTTGAAATGAAGGAAACAATAAACCAAATAAAAAATTCAATAGAAAGCATCCCCAGCAGACTAGATCACTTGGAAAAAGAACCTCAGATAATGAAGACAAAATATACAATCTTGAAAATAAAGTTGACCACACAGTGAAGATGGCAAGAAACCATGAACAGAACATCCAAGAATTATGGGATAGCATCAAAAACCCAAATCTAAGATTTATGGGGATAGAAGAAGGCACAGAATTTCAAATCAAAGGAATGCACAATCTCTTCAATGAAATAATATCAGAAAATAAGAGATCCAGAATAGCCAAAGCAATCCTTAGCAAGAAGAGTGAAGCAGGAGGCATCACAATACCAGGCCTTAAACTATACTACAAAGCTATAGTAACAAAAACAGCATGGTACTGGCACCAAAATAGACATGTAGACCAATGGTATGGAATAGAAGACACAAAGACTAACCCGCAGAAATACAGTTATCTCATACTAGACAAAAGTGCCAAAAATATACATTGGAGTAAAGATAGTCTCTTCAACAAATGGTGCTGGGAAAACTGGAAATCCATATGCAGCAAAATGAAACTAAAACCCTGTTTCTCACCATGCACAAAACTCAACTCAAAGTGGATCAAAACCTAGAAATTAGACCAGAGACCCTGTGCTTAATTGAGGACAAAGTAGGCCCAAATCTTTATCACGTCTAATTAGGCCCCAACTTCCTTAACAAGACTCCTAAAGTGCAAGAAATAAAAGCAAGAATCAATAAATGGGATGGGTTCAAACTAAAAAGCTTCTTCTCAGCCAAAGAAACAATCAATGAAGTGAACAGAAAGCCTACATTCTGGGAACAAATTTTTGCCACATGTACATCTGATAGAGCACTAATCTCCAGGATATATATAAAGAACTCAAAAACCTTAACACCAAAAAAACAAACAACCCAATCAAGAAATGGGCTAAGGAGCTGAATTGACATTTCTTTTTTTTTTTTTTTAATTTTCTTAGTTGTAGATAGACATAAAGTCTTTATTTTTTATTGCTTTGCATGTGGTGCTGAGGATCGAACCCAGGTCCTCACACATGCGAGGCAAGCGCTCTACTGCTGAGCTGAGCTACAATCCCAGCCCCTGAATTGACATTTCTCAGAAGAAGATATACAATCGATCAGCAGACATATGAAAAAGTGTTCAACATCTCTAGCAATTAGAGAACTGCAAATCAAAACTAAGATTTCATGTCACGCCAATCAGAATGGCAATTATCAAGAATACAAACAACCATAAGTGTTGGTGAGGATGTGGAGGAAAGGGCACACTCATACATTTCTGGTAGGACTGCAAATTGGTGCAACCAATCTGGATAGCAGTAGGGAGATTCCTTAAAAACCTTGGAATGGACCCACCATTTGACTCAGCTATCCCACTCCTCAGTCTATACCCAAAGGACTTAAAAACAGCATACTACAGTGGTGCAGCCACATCAATGTTTATAGCAGCTCAATGCACAATAGCTAAACTGTGGAACCAACCTAGATGTCCTTCAATAGATGAATGGATAAAGAAACTGTGATATATATACACGATGGAATATTATTCAGCATTAAAAGAGAATAGAATTATGGCATTTACAGGTAAATGGATGGAGTTGGAGAATATCATGCTAAGTGAAGTAAGCCAATCCCCAAAAAACAAATGTTGAATGTTCTCTCTGATAAGTGGATGCAGATCCACAATGAGAGAGGGGACATAGGAAGAATGGAGGAACTTTGGTCAAAGGGAGGGAAGAGGAGGGACCATGGGGTCAGGAAAGATGGTGGAAAGAGATGGGCATCATAGCCCTAGCTTCATGTATGACATGAAGCCCTAGCTGCAGATATGATGTGATTCTACATCATGTACAACCAGAGAAATGAAAAGTTGTGCTCCATCTATGTACAATGAATCAACATTCATTCTGCTATCATGTATACCTAAGTAGAATAAATAAAAAATAAAATAAATAAAATATATTATCCTTCTAAAAACAAGCGAACACATTTGATGTTCATTTAAATGGCTTTTCCAGAAAGCTTCTAAAATAAACAATACATTTGTTTGCAACTTTAGAAAAAAAGATATATACTCATTTTACGGCTTGATTTAACTAAACATTATAGATACTAAAAATGCTGTTGCAAGTAATTATAAATCATTCATTCTCACTGAAATATACCATTACAAAGTATGAATATAATACAATTTAATTTTTATTCATTTTCATGAGATTTATTTTGACAGGTTCAGGAATTGTTTTGTATTTATCTTACTTAGAGTTTGTGGAATTTCTCAAATAGATGGTTTAATTGTTTTATAGCCTTGGGAAATTTTCAGCCATTGATTCTTCAAATGCTGTTTCTTTTCTGTGGTTTTATTAGTGCATTATAATTATACATAATAGTGGGGTTCATAGTGACATATTCATAATTTCTCATTACATAATTTGTTTCATTTCATCCCGTAGTATTTTTCCTTTCCTCCTCCCGTCCCCTGATCCCATTTCTCTACTCTGCTGTTCTTCATTCTATTTATATTTTTAAGTTGGTGCATTATAATCATATAAAAGTGGGATTTATTGTGATATATTTATACATGCACATAGCATATTTGGTCAATTTCATTCCCCTGTACCTCCCCTTTCCTTCCCCTCCTTCCTCCTTCTAGATCCCCTTCCTCTAGACTATTTTCCCTTCAATTTTAGTGAGATCCATTTTTAAACAATTTTTTTTCTCTCTAGCTTCCACATATAAGAGAAAACATATGATTCTTAACTTTCTGAGCCTGGCTTATTTCGCTTAGCCTGATGTTCTCTGGTTCCATTGATTTACTAGCAAATGTCATAATTTTATTCTTCCTTATGGCTGAGTAGAACTCCATTGTTTGTGTGTGTGTGTGTGTATACATATATCACAATTTCTTTATGCATTCATTTGTTGCCAGGCACCTGGGCTGATTCCATAACTTGGTTATTGTGAACTGGACTGCTATAGACATTGGAATAAATACATCTTTCTACTATATTGATTTTAGTTCTTTTGGATAAACACCAGTATAGAACTCAAAAAACTTAACACCAAGAAAACATAACTCAATCACCCAGCCAATAAATGAATCAATGAAATAAACAGACATTTCTCAAAAGAAGAAATAGAAGTGTCTAACATATATATGAAAAGGTGTTCAAATAGTGTTTCCGATCCATTCTTTCTCATTTGAATTTCTGAGCTCAAATAATGTATTTACTTTTTTCTTTTTTGTATTTTGCATTATTTTGTCTCTGTGCTTCAGTCTGAATATATTCTTCTGATCTGTATCTCAATTTATTAACTCTCTTTTCAACTATTTCAAATCTTTATTTTACTGTTTTTCAGTTCTAAAATTTCCATTGTATTTATTTTCTGATTTATAGTTACCTTCTTTAAGTTCCCATTTGGTCTTTTCTTTGAACACATTAATTACAGTCCATCTGACAACTCATCAATATTTGTATATTCTAAGATGCTTTTAGTCTTGGTTGGTTTTGATTGAGCATGGTGCTTATGTTTACACAACATCAGAGACTGATTGAACCCTAGGTGATGTTATCTTCCTCCAGAAAGTCCCTCCTGTCACTCTGGCAAGTGGCTGGCCTAGAGGCAAATATTCACAATTTCAGTTGTGAATTGAGCTTCATTCTACTCTAATCCAGTGTGAATCTTTGTGGGGAAGAGGTTGCAACTGAAACTCTGGGATTTGCTAGGTCTCTTCCTTCTTAGCAGGTCCTGAATTTTGATTTTCCCCTTATTCAAAGAGACTAATAGTAAAACTTCTGCTTCTGTCCTCTCCTATGTCCAAGAATGGCATCAGAACAGTAGAGAAGTCTACCTCCAAGTGGTTGGAAGTTTCAATACTGTGTTTAAATGTGGCAAGAGCCCCAAGTCATGAAGATTTAACCAATGTGAGGACAAAAATAAAAACACAACTAAAGACAAGCAGCTTTAAAAGGGCAATTGTTGGAAGTTGGTTGTTCTATGACTATACCTTGTTAAATTCTGCTCTTTCAACAAACTGCACACTGAAAACAATGAGAACAATAAAAATAACCACATCTAATTAACAATTAATAATTAACCACACTTAAGTAATTATGGAATAAATACTTCAACAAATTATTCTGCCACTCATTCATTTATTGAGTTCCTTAACAAATATTGATTTACCACATAACATACACCAATTTCTGTTCAAAGTACTTGAAATGCAGTTGGGACTGAGAAGAAACAAGGCTTTTCTTGCTCCTAGGGGTTATAAAAGGCTTTGGAAAAAGTTTGAATTAAGGACTCTGGCTCTGGAGTCAGACAGATATAACTTTCTGCCCGCAGGAACCTCATAGAAAATGATCTAACTTAAATAACAAAGAATATAATTAATTTTATCCAATATTACACAAGAAAATGAGCATATGTTGCATGTGAATAGATGAATAACTGAACAATGTGATCAGTCCTTGCTGCCCTGTCTCTAATTTTGGCAGACTGAGCAAGCCCTTTCCTCTCTGGTTTTGAATTTCCTTTTAGTTCAAAAGTTGATGATGGTTGTGAGATTTTCTCTAAGGTGTGCCCTCCCCTCATAGCGTATGATCTGCGACTCTGTTAAATTAGTGGTAAGAAGGCATTTCCAGGTTCAGCACATTCTTAGTACTCTGAGACACTAGAGGGCAGGAAAACCACACACATAAAAACACACACACATTGGGGGGCATCAGAGTGAGAAGCGCTTGCTAAATTGCACTCTTTCTTCCTGTCAGGGTTGATCCTGCTCTGACTTGCAGTCATGGATTTTCCTCATCGCTTACATTTCTGATCAAGGTCAACTTTGCAACCATTTTCTTTTTCTTAGTCTTCAAGGCAGTAATTGTTTTCATAACTGAAGTTTAGAACTCCTGATGTAGAAATTGAGCATAAATAATATTTAAAATTGGGACTATCCTGGGAAATCCTTGACATGAGGTTATTATAGCTAAGAGCCTTTGTGTCTGATCAAAGCAGCTTCTGATTCCACTCATGTACTAAAGTCAGAGTGGAGATAATCAAACTTTCGTACTGTGTACCAGATACTATTTTGTGTTGAAGTGATGGGGAGAGGGCAGAGAATAGAGCATCCTTTGCTGATGTCAGGATGACTTGACATCCATTGTGCTGACAGCCAGCACCGTGGTGGTCACACAGTGGAGGCTGAGGATCTCAGTGTGTGTGTGAAGCAAAAGATCAGAAACCAGAGGCATGAGGGTTCTGGGAGCTCGCAGTAACCAGAAAAAAAGGGGGGTTCAGGGGCAGACTTCAGATACAGCAGGAATAATTGTGATTTAAAAACCAAAGAAACAGCTCCCTGGTCCTATAGCTGCCACAAGTAAAGGCATATACTATTGATGAACAGGATACGGTGTTGGGAGGGCCTTTAGACTGTCCAAGCCCATCCTACTTAGTTTGTATATGGACTGATAAGGGACCCAGAGAGGGTGGTCTTGCAAAAGTGCCTCAGCAAACTCTATTGCAATAGGCAGTTCATATTAAGGTCTTGGCCTTAGAGGAAACTTCCTTAGACTGAAACTCCAGGTTTAAGGAATAAATGATTCGGGACCACGGGCTAGTATCTAGATATAATGTTGGCAGAGCTCCCAGAATATGTTCAAATGGTCCACTCAAACCCAGGATGGTGCAGCTTCTGGCTGACTATGATTCTGAAACCAGGAAATTCATCACACTCCTAGAAATACTTTCGGACAAGGGTCCTTGCTTAGTAGGTCAGCTCCTTTTCTTGCATCACCCAGAATATCTGATGGTCTTGGGAGGGGCTGCTAGGTCTCTGTGACCCTCTCTCTTAGCGTTTTTGGGTTGCTATCTTATCTGACATCCTTTTGTCTTACCCAAGAGACTCTGCTTTTGGCCTCTCCTGTTAGAAAAGATGAGCTTTTCAATTAATTGCAATCACTCAAGGACATAAAAAGAAACTAATAAACATATTCATTATGAATCACATAGTAAGGAAGTGACTTTGAGCATAATGGCTTTATTATTCAGTCCTCAAAAAATCCTTAACTAGAGAAAGAGTATCATTCCACTTTTACAGATGCAGAAACTGAGCCTCAGAAATAAGAAAACTTGATCAAGTTTCAAAGAAATTTCCAGCTGCAAAGCCGAAATTCAAAACCAGGTGTGTTCAAGTCTAAAATCTATTTTTCTCCAAATCAGATGAAGATCTTGATTATGGAAGTTATGTCTCAAATTTTGGGGCACCCAACAGAGAACAAAGAGAACCCGATAGAAAGAACCTCTCCAGGTTGGCTAAGGCTGAATTCACCCAGGCTCTGCAATTTACGTGGTCAGGATTGTGTTTGTAAAATGGCAGCTGATTTAATAACATTGGGTATTAATGTTGCATGATACTTTGTGCTTTATGGAGAACTTTATGTGTATTATCTCATTTATTTTCTCATGGCTATCCAACCAGAAGGGTGGAAATGGTGTTGCTAATGCTAGCATGTTTAAATGATTTTTATATAACTTGTTATAGCTTGATAATTTTTCAGAAGGAAAAAAATACCAAGCCTGTTAATAATCTTCCAATATTTAAGATGGAAAAACTGGGGCTCATAAGAATGGATTTCATCACTCTAATGGGAGAAGGTATTTGGCAAATAAAGGGATCTTTGAATGACAGCCTCAGAGAAGAAAAAGGACTATAGGCAAAGTCCAGGGGACTCTGGGGACCATCAACTATTTTGCCAAGAATATCAGTGAAATCATGGACAATATCAGAGAATGAAAGCTTTTGTGTGTGCCATTCTCATTCATTTACCCAAATAAATAGTGAAACCAAATCTGCAGGGTTGCCCACTTTAACTACAGATACGCATGAAGCACCTACTGATTGTCTAGCATTGTATAAGCTTATAAATAAAATCATGAGCAAAAACCCAGAGACTGTCTCTGCTCTTATGGATTAGTACAATATTTTGGCCAATATTAGAGACATGTACTGATCTCTAATTGTGGTTATAACTATTATCTTTTCAATTTACTAAAGGAGTTAAGCACATTTAAATACGGAGAGCCATTAAAATCATTAAAATGTCTTAAGTGGGAGGAGGAAATGAGCAGACTCACTCTCTGGCTCTGGTGTAGGGCATGGACTGAGGGGAACCCAGTAGGGGACTGGTTCAGCAGCCTTATCAAAAGGGAACACAACAGCTTACATTAGAGGTAGTGACATGGATGCCAGACTAGGAAATATCATTTAAAGAAATGTTTCCAAATTCTGGAAGGTCTTCAGAATTTGAAGCAAGAAATTGAAATTCCTGGAAATGCTCTGGAATTTCCAAAATCACAAGTTTTTTCTTAAAATACTTTTTAACATTTTTCGTACTCCTTAATCATTATATCTGAAAAATGCGTTTAATAAATAAGAATAAGCAAGAAGAAGAAGAAGGAAATTTAAGTTTAGTGTCTATACAAAGAACTGTAGCCTATAGCAATATTCAAATACTGGAAAATGCCAGCAAACATTATTTGATAGTATTCCAATAATGCAGTGTTCAGATCTTCTAGCAAGATTAATGACACTACACAGAATCATGTCAAAATTGCCAATTTTGTTTGCAAAACTTGTTATTTCTGGGAACACCAATCTAGGATTTATATAAAGCATGCTATGTGAATAAATTTACTAATATTCATTTTTTTTGCAAGAATGACTCACCATTAGCAGCAGAGACAGGAACACGCACACAAATGGCAACAGCTAAAAGGGAAATAACTGCTCAGATTCTGATTGTTTTCTAGCTGATGTTTGGTTTCCATGAAATGCGCACCTGCTTTTGCTTTCAACTTGAAGTCAATGATATCTCCTGCACCAGTAATGTTTTATTTAAATGTTTATTTTTCAGTTATAGGTGGACAGAATATCTTTATTTTATTTTTACGTGGTGCTGAAGAGTGAACCCAGTGCCTCACGCGTGCTAGGCGGGCACGCTACCACTGCGCCATAACCTCAGCCCACCAGTAATGTTTTGATGGTATTTGTTAAACTTTATTTCTCAAAGGAGATTAATAATATTTCTATCCCACTTTTCTTATTTCTTCATTGATTTTTCTCAAAATTGGGGAATTCAGAAACTAAATATTCCTTAGAAATACTAGAAAGGAATCCCATCATGGAAACACAGATTTGTGAAAGATATGTCTGGCTGAGAGGTGGCTGATGGGTCTTGTGACTGTTTTAACATGGGTTCTTTCGAAATCAATTGGTCTCCTAAGATAATTCATCACTATGGGGAAGCTGAGACAGGTTAACAATAAACACAATTAGATAACCAACCCCACTCTCCTATGTAAAATGAGGACTGAATTTCCAAAGTTCTCTTGGCCCTCTTTGAACAAGTAGCATACCTATTGAAAGAGTGTGACTAAAACACAAGTCTTTCCAAGAGACCATCAAACTCTGGACTTGGATTAGGGAAGATGGATTATCTAGAGATCTGAGCATAATATCTGGAGGGTGACTCCTTTTTAGGCATGTCACCAAGTCATTTCTTTCTTTCTTTTTTTGGTACTAGAGATTGAATTCAGGGGCACTTGACCACTAAGTGCTGGGATTATAGGCTTGCGCCACTGAGCCCAGTTTACCAAGTCATTTCTTGATTTAAATTCTGAAAAAAAAAATTGCTTCATCACATTAGCCACTCATAAGGACTGGGTGGTTAACAACTTGTAAACCGTGCCTGACTTAGAAAGCAGGATCCAGACAGAAATATTAAGGTACAAAGAAAATAAGCTGATTGGGAAAAACTGAAAAATAATCTGATCATCTCAAGTAGCAATAAACAAATCCTAAAGACACCAAATAATCTCAACAGTTCTCTTTGTTTCTGAATCCAAACAAGTTTCCCCCCAAATCTGTCTGAGAGTCAGAGCAGAGAGGAAAGTAGAGATTGGATAATCCACCTGTTGCTTCATGGCAGACACTACTGGCAGAGCTTTTAATAATGCTGTCTTCCTGGATGTGTTTTGAGAATTGTGGCAGGGGCACTTAACCTGGGAATGTGTTGTTGTTAGTAGTACTGACACCTGTATCTAGGTGGAAAGACACTTCAATGTTTTCCATTCATTTATTAAGTAATTGTCATCCCTCTGGGCACTTGGCGTGGTCCCTCTTGGCGCATCCGTCATAGCTTTCCCCATAGGGGAATATTTGTTTCAAAAGGTTGTTATAAGGTTAAGAAAACTGGGAGGAAAATCAATCCTTCAGAGAGTGAGAGGAATGCAGTGTTCTAGAAGAATCTTAAAGAATCACAGCTATTTATAGACCTCTAAATAAATAGCCTCCCTTGGATTAGAAGAGGCACTTCTAAAAGAACTTTTAAAAGAATAGAACAAGAGTATGATGAAGTGGGAAAAGTCGAAGACTGTCTGATATAATTTTCAAATCAGAACTATCACATTTACTAAAAATATTTAAAGTTATATGAAGAGGTAGATGGCAGATCTTCCAAAAAGAAGTTCTTTTTGTTTGTTTTTGTTCGTGTGGCTTTTATTTTTATTTTATTTTTTGTTCTAGGGATAAAACCAAGGGACCGATTGGAAATGGGAGAAGAACCGTTAGGTTTGCTAATAGTTTTTAGGATGGAAGTTTATTTGGCAGAGGGATTTGTGGCTCAAGAAATTGGGTAGGATATTATTATGTTCTAGAAGACACCCTATGCTGGGAAACTAGATAACATTTTCACAATTGTATTCAGTTGTTGTTGTTTTTTTAAGTACAAGTAATTATCAGACTCCATTCATGCCCATTTTGAGGAAATCAGTAGTGCAGATTAAATAAGAATACAGAGTGTTAGAGATGGGCAGTGAGGAGGATTCAGTACCTGGTCCTAAATGACCACATGGATGAAGACAGTAAACAGATTATTAAAATCTACCAATAAATCCAGGAAGTTCAGTTAACAAGAGTGTTCAAGAGCAATCATTTTCAACTTTGGACACCCATTGAGTTACTTAAAGAGTTTTTAAAGCTTTGGTGCCTGGTTCTCAACAATTCTAATCTGATTGTTCTGGACAGTGACTTGACCTGAAGATTTTTTAAATGCTCCCTAGATAATTCTGATGTTCAGCCACAGTTGAGAACCATCAGCCCTAAAGGCTGGTCAGGTAGTGAATTAGTGGTATCTTTTGTCCCCTCACGAGCTCTTGCAAACCTAGGAAATCTACATGGTAGACTATCCTCCAGGGCCCTGGTCAAGCCAGCCAGGGAAGATGTGCTGGGGGAGTGAGTCTCTCCTGGAGGGCCCCCTCCTGGTGCTGGACTGGGAGCTCTGGCTTTGCCTGGTCCCCCAGGACTTCCCCTCTCCTGGACAATCCAGTGCTTATCATCACAGCAGTTGGTGGTGCAGCCTCACAGATATACAAGTAGCTCTTTTTCTTTCCTTTTCATTATTTGTTGGCTTTGTTTTGTTTTGTGTTTTATATTTACCTCAATTTAAAATTTTACTGCATCTCATATCAACATAAAATAAGTGGAACTTTGACTTTCTCTTCTCAATCTACATAGCTGGTTTCAAGGCATGTTTTATATACTCAAATACTTTTTTTTTTTTTCTTTCAAAACCATTCATATTTTCCTTTTGGATATTTGTCCTGTGACCCAGGAAAGGCTTGCAACTGCTGTGCTAGTATTTGACACTCGTCCTAAAAGCAGTCAGCCCTAGCCTCATGGGTGACTGCTGCAAGCTATGAAATTTCAAACGTAGGCTTTTAAACAAAGTTCCTACAAATTACTTGCCTTCTTCATTTTGTACTCTGTCAATGAAGATCTAAAGTATGGAGTCTTTAGGAAGCATATTTGCCAGGTGGACAATTCCTGGTATTTATACCACATCTGCATTTGGGCTGCCTGTCCAGAGTAGGAACCCAGGGCCAGCCCAACCTGAAGCAGAGCAGAGGAGCAGCTACATAGGATGATGTAGGGACTGTTCTTTTACTATGAATTGAAATCTCTTGCCACCAGCTGCAACTCAACTTTGATCAGGTCTCAGTTGACAAGGGCATTGTGCTGGGACACAAGAGCATGGGGTCTTCTGCAGTCCTTCATTCACCACCCCTTGGCTACTGCCTCCCCCTCCCTTTCCTGCACCAATTGTTAATCTCTCCTGTGAGCTGTGCGTGGGTCCGGGATAGGCTGAGTCCTTGGAGCTGCAGGTAGAACCAGTGTCTGCTTTTTGATCTTGAAATGGTAAAGCCAAACCTCCAGGGATGTGCACTTTAGATTCATGTGGTTTGAACAAGGTAGAGAGTAGGATCAAGCTGCCTGGGTCACACTCCTAGCTGAGGGTGTCTCCCTCAGCACAGCCTTCAGCACTCACAGGCAGTCAGACAGAGCCCCTCAAATGCCACCTCTGCTCCACAGGAGCCAGCCATGAGGGAGGGGAGCAGGCTGCCTCAGCTAAGAAGCTCACCAGCATCACCAGCCCAGTTCACCCTCAAATCCCTTTTTGGCATTGAACTTAGGTTGACTTTGAGAAAACTACCCCTTAGCCTTCCAACCTCTAGAATAGTTCTCAAAGTTTCTAGGTCATCTTGTAACTTGTTAAAAATGCAAATTTTTTTACCCTAGATCTATTAAGTTAGAAATTCTATAGGTGAGACTTACCAGATGATTCTGAGGGTAGCTTTTCTCAGCTGCTAGTCAACCTGGCTTATGAACCCTTAAACAAATTACTTAAGCTTACTGAGTCTCCAAATTTGCCTCTATAAAATGGGAACACTGGGTTGTTAGGATATTTATATGAAGTGGAGAATGTCCAGTGACCTTGTGCTTTCATCCTTTATGTAATGTTGGCCCTGTGCTTTTGTTTCTGTCACTTATCATCCCATGATCTGCACTCAGGTAGTGGGAATAACTGCCACTCCTTCATGATGTTTGTCTCACCTTCCCATGCCATTCCTGCTGCTGGGAACACAGACAGTCCCTCCACATGGATAGATGTAATCCCTCACTAATTTTCACCTCTTGGGGGAAAAGTTCTCAGGGAAATGGTGGAGGAACACCTTTCACAAAATATGCCTCTAACACTCCTTCCAGCCTCCCTTAGCCCATGGCCTTGGATTTAGAGGCACTCATAGAATCACAGGGAGATTTATTTCTAGCTTTGTCTTCTTCTAGAATCTGGGAATGGAGATGTTCAAGGCTAAAGATGGCAAAGTGACAGCATCTGCTGATGAGGTGATGGGGCCTATGCCGGGGATCCCGTGCCACTGACTTTCTGTGGTAAGGGCAGACACTTGTGATTAAGGAGGTCAGGCTTAGGTGAGGTCCAGATTGAGCTGGGAGACAGCAGAAATGCTTCTGCAGGAAAACTCTCAATCCCCAGACTGGAGGGGACACAGAATGTGAGAGTCTCGAGTTACCAGACACACCTGTGTTTGATTTTAAATCTTAGTCACTTATTAGATAATCAGTCATGGGGTATATTATATGAGATTTTATTTTTTCCCCTATAAAATGGAATTAATACCTCTAGCTTCCTGGGGTTGACATGAAGAATGAACTAAATGAAACACGGAAGTATCTTGAAGATTATAAACTCACCATAAGTTAGTTTGTGGTGGTCACAAAGGGCAGCCAAATGTGGAGTCAGATGTACTTGGACTTCTGCCCTAGACACTCTCCAGCTGTGTGAGCTTGTACTTAACCTCTTTGAGCCTGGCTTTACTGCTTGTAAAGGGTGACAATTTTATGCTTACCCCCCAGCATCCTTGTGGGGCTTAAATAAGATAGCAGGCTATCAGAAGCCTGCAGGATTGGGCACACTGGAGTACTGGCAGGTGTCAAGAGCTACTTCAGGGCTTGTAAGTTGCATCTCCAGGTGCCCCTGTGTACTTGTCCCTCCTGGAGCCTGTCATGTGTACAGGACTCCATGTGTGGTCCATGATGTTAAGCTTGTCTTTCTGAAGCACTGTTTTGAGAGTCCCAGCATTTGAAGGGGAAATACTCTTTCAAGGCATCCCATAAATTAGGAAGTTTTGGCCAGGGTCCCTGTCACCCTCTCCTCTGGAAGAAGAACCACTCTGACAGGCTGTGGGTTCCAGTCATGCAGCTGCCTCTTTTCCTCTCTGTGTACACACGTTTTCCCCCACCCATCCCTTTCCACATTGGCAACTTTTCCTCCCAAAGGCAACTTTGCCTTCCCATTCTCTCCACCCCTGGCACATAACATGTTTTAAGACATGCCATAGTTTCACATATTTTTGAGCCTCTTCCTTTCTCCATGCTGTGACCTTATCTTTCTCCAAAGGCACATGCTGTCTCATTGGCTTCCATTGTTTCCTGGAAGGCATGACTTCACCTGCTGGGGAGATTACAGTGGCCTCCCCTTATCCACAGTTTTGCCTTCTGCAGCATAGTAAACCACAGTCTGAAAACACTAAAACGATGATCATAAGAATAATAATTACAGAAATAAAAATTCACAAGCTTTAAATCTTACACAATTCTAAGTAATGTGATGCAGTCTTCCACTATCCCGCTCCATCCGACCTGGGATACAAACTATTCTTTTGTCCAGAACAACCCCATTGTGTACAATGTTAGTCACTTAGTAGCTGTCTCAGTTATTGGCTCCACTGTCACAGTACCATATACTGTTATAATTGTTCTATTTTATTTTTAAGTATTGTTGTTAATTGCTTGCTGTGCCTAACTTATGAATTAAAACCTCACAGATATGTAAAGGAAAAAAAAACAGTATAAATAGGATTTAGAACAATCAAAGTTTCAGACATCCACTGGAGCAGAAACATATCTCCTGTGGATAAGGAGGGCCAATGGTATTCTTTTATTTAGGGCAGGCACTGGGTCCCTAATAGCTCTAAGGAGGGTGCTAGCCTATGACAGGTTTATTGCCTTGTATAAGAAAAATAAGGGACAGTCAACTCAACCGCAGTGAGCCTTGATAGCCACTGGGAGGCGATAAAGAACCAGACTGGGAGTGTGGCGAGGACCTCTGGAGATTCTCATCAGTCAGGCTGGGATTCTCATCAGTCAGGGAGAATGGCCCAAGAAAGGCTCTTCAAGAATGTCCAAGGGTCTAAAAACCCAGGAGAGGACCCTGCAAAGGGCCAGCACCCCTAGACCACCCACACTTGTGGATATGCTCCCAATTCCCTCAGAAATGCTAGGGCTGCCTCTGGGGCCCTCAGTATTCTGAAATGTGTGTGTGTGGGGGGGGAGGTGTCCTTCCTATTGTGCATGTCCCTTTTGTGCCACAGTGCTGAGGCAGTGGGGTCCTGCCCTCAGGGGAGATAGTCTAACCCTGGCACCAACCCCAGCCAGAGTCATGGGGCGGGAAGACCATGCTCTTTAAGACCTCAGAAAGCTAAGGAAAAATACCCAGGGTAGAGGAATCCTCGGATCCAGTCAAGCTTAGCTCCAAAAGCTGCTGCTACACAAAGCCCTCAGCAGCCAAGCCTGAAGGCTCCCAAGAGGTGTGCGGATGGGCTCTGTCCTGGGGTGTCCCTGCCTGACTCCCCTCTCCCACCACTGCTCCCTCGGCTCTGAGCTGACATAAGCCACTGGGTTCTCTTGATGACATGGAAATGTTGCTCCCCTCAGCCCCACCCACACAGAGGCTCAGAGACACCTCCCAGGCTCACAGGGGAGTGGTGGGGTGGGTGGAGGTTGACGTACAGAGAACATTTTATTATGTTTCAGTAGCCCTGTTTCCTTTAGGCCTTAACCTTGGCTGGAGGTTGAGAAGGGCCACCATATTCAAGGCAAGAGTTTCCCAGGTCCTAACTAGTACTCCTGGAAGCTCTGACTGAAGTTTAGGGGGCCAAGCAGGGGTGGATGTTGTTAGAAGATACTAAGGACTGTGTAGGTGGCCAACTTAGTGGGGTTTCTTGCCTCCTGTGTCTGTGAGGAGTGGCTGGGGAATTACCCTATGCATGACAGCTGCAGTTAATTCTGATTTATAGTCTCGGTGCCTCCCTCCACCACAGGGAGAAGGAGCGGTCAGAATGCTTTGTGGCAGGTATCACTCCTATTTTCATGCCTGGTGCTTCCTGCCCTGGGCCTGGTAGAGCCCTGTGTAACCTTCCTCTTCTGGATGCAAGAAGAAGGGAAGGTCACTCCAGGCCCTTCCCCCCTCCCCATTTCCCAAGGCCTGCCTGTCTTCCGTGGATCTGGCTGACTGTGCCCTACTCTTTTTGCTAAGCATGGATTTCCCTCCTGCCCAGGTTTTCTCTTGAGCTGGCCTTGCCCAGGCCCTTGCTGCCAGATCCTGTCTCTGTCCCTGCCCCCTGATTATTAGGTGTCCCTTTCAGCATTCAGCCCTGCCTGTGCTTGCTCTTTCTCACCTGTGACTAATCTTTAGTGACATCTCCTCTCCCTGGTGTGAGCCCCTGGAGTAAAGAACCATAACTCCTATTCTTTGTTAAATTAATTTAACAAATGTTTATCGAGCATCCACTATGTGCCAGTTTCTGAGCTAGGTGCCAGCTGTCATAGAGCCCTGAGACTAGCAGATAAACAAAGAAACTGCAAGTTTATGGATAGCGATAAATGCCATAAAAACAAGTGAACAGTTAGGAATGTAATTGTGGTCTATTTTTAACACATGGGATTAGAAGTGATAGTCATGCTGAGATCTGAAGGAAGAAAATGCCTGGGAGTCAGAGCCCTGTCTGACTCTCAAGTGGCTGCACCCCACTGCCTGTGTAAAGGAGGGAGTGCATCTGGGGCACAGCAAGTGCAAAGGCCCAGAGGTAAAACCAGCTTGCATTTTATAGAAACTGGTGGATGAGCAGTGTGAATTCAAGAAGGATCAAAGGAGATAAAATATTAAACTGGACAAGTCCAAGCAGAACTGCTTTCCCCACAAAACATGCCCCGCTGTTGTCTTTGCCAGTTCCTTGATGCTTACTGTGATCCCGCTCATTAGTTGTTTGCTTCTCACTGTCTGTCCCACTATGGCTGAGGTATACTGGAGGCAGGAGCTTCATTCTGCTCATTGCCTTGTTTCTAGCACCTATTTCTCATGCCTGGCAGGGAGCAACCCCTCACCCCCATCAAGGTTGGAAATGTTTCCATGACCAGACTGTGAAGAATATTCTAGGTTGTGAAGCAGTAAGAAGCCACTGGGAAGTTTTAAGCTGTGGAGGCGGCAGTCTCTTGTATTTTGAGTTTACTGTGGGTATGTGTGATGTGGAGAATAATTGGGAGCACAGGGGTCAGTGATGGAGCCCCAGAAAGATACTGGTGGCTCGCACAGGACAGTGTCAGTGGCTATAAGAGCAGGTTGTGAGCAACACAATTAAATCAGCTGGGAAGATGCTGGTGACCAGGGCCTGGACTCCTGTGTGGCCCTAGCCCCCTGCAGTTGCTGTGCTGGTTCTCAGCACAGGCAGGAGGATTAAAGTTTAAGCTAAACCGTTCACACATCTCCCCTCGTGCCTAATGATGAACCATGTGCCTAGAAAGAGCCAGGGCTGTGTGGCCAGTACCCATCACTCTCCCTCATCCCGCTCCTCACACATACATACCCTTAAAGGTGTTCTGCACCATTGCAGGTTGGAGTCTCTGAAAAGCTGCTGAGACAAGGTATCTATTAGGGATGGACACCTGTGAAGGGTAGGAAGCCAGATTTGGGCAGAAGGAACCAGAGTACAATGTAGACCTGCTGAACCCTTGGCCAAGCTGGTGGGATGCCTGAGAACAAGTGCCACCCATTCACTCCATGGTGGGTTGAAATGGCTGGGTCCCAGACCCCTGCATATAGACTGCCTAGGAAGGTGTGAGCCCAGCTGGGTGGCTGTCTGCAGCTGAGGCAGGTCCTGCAGGATCTGAGAGCTAGAGGCATCTGCTGATGGCACGCTCCAGGAGCTGGGCAGCAAATACTTCCTTGAAGTATGAACTCCCAGCAAGAGTTTCTGCGACCATTTGGGCCCTTTCTAGGCCTTGAAGTCAACTTGCTGGAACAAACCACTGGCCTTAGAGCAGAGCATCTCTTCAAATGTGAAGGCATACCTACAAATGGAGATAGATATCCCAGACACATTCAGAGGGCAACTTCAGAGTCACTCCAGCATCCACTGTGCCACAGAAACATGCAGGCTTTGTGGCCAGTAGCCAGTATTCTAATCCTGTTTTTGCCACATGCCAGCTCATGTCCACAGGCAAAGTAACAATCTTCCTATGTCCTGCTAGCCTTGTCTTGTCATTGACCTACAGCTGTTTGTTGAGCGCCACTTGCTGTCAGGAATGTATGTCCTTATTTTACACAGGACAGTGGCTGCAAGCACCCAAGTGCCGGGGCTATTATTCACATTTGCAGACATATGAGTAAGAGTAACCCATTTCAGGTTTGTTGATCTGTCACTTCACCAGACTATGAACACTTCCAATTTCATGGCTGAAAACTTAGGGCCCAGTCCAGAACTGGCACCCAACACATTAGCTGTGATAGTTGAAACCTACCATGACACATTGGGGTCTCAATATCACTCCAACAGTTTGCTTATGACATACTCTGGGAAGAAGGCCCAATTTGACTCTGACATTAGCACCTTTTTCTGGAATCTCATGTGCATGACAGGTGACATGCTGCCCCCATGTGGATTGTAAAGTTGTCTTGAGCGAAGCATTTTCCACAGCTCACTTGTTCCTGGTAAGCCTGCCTGAGCTTCTTCCAGTCAGCTCTCTTCCACCTAATGAAATTTGTTTTTTCTCTAGGTCATAAGAGGGAAGACTGCAATTCCAAGAAGGAAAGCACAGCCTTTGGTAAGATTGCAAAGAACTGAAGTTTGGTCATTTTGGCAAGTTGCCCTCTGATTGTTCAAGGTAAAGCCCTTCACTCTGCTCCATAAAGCCAGGTGTGGTGGGATGAACACTTGCTGTGGATCCTCCAAACCCTGAGTTAAGTTCTGTTGGCATTGAACTAGTCCACTCAGCTTCTGAGAGCTTTGACTCTCTTATCTGAGATACTTATTGTGCTAGTCAGCTTTTTGTTGCTGTGACTAATATACCTGACAAGAACAACTTAGAAAAGGAAACATTTATCTTGGCTAAGGGTTTCAAAGGATTCAGTCTGTAGTCAGCTGACTGCAAGGCAGAAACACATTTGCAGAAGGGTATGGCTGAGGGAAGCTGTTCTGCTTGTGGCAGTTGGAAAGTGGAAAGGAGGGGAGGTGGAGACCAGGGCAAAGAAAAACCCTCCCAGGGCACACCCCCAGGGACCTACTTCCTCCATCTAGGACCCACCTCCCAGTAGTCCATTCTGCTATCAATGGATTAATCCAATGATGATATAAGAACATTTAAAATCCAATCATTGCCTAGAAGCCCCATCTCTGAACCTTGCAGCATTGGGGACAATACTTTCAATGCATGAACTTTGGGGGTACAGTCCAGATCCAAACTGTAATGCTCACTTTGCTGTTAGTTGAGGGCTGATGCACTGTACCTCCTCACTAGCATGCAGTTACTTCCTTGTGCCAAGGGGAAGGGGCAGAGGGTGGTCAGTTCTGGTGTCTGCTCACCTAATTTGGGTGTGATTTGCACCCAATATGGGGAGACAGAAAGTTCTGGCATCTGCTGCACTGGATCTTGGCTGGGGAGGTTAGCAGGACAGTAGGCACCTGAATGGGAAATAGCTAAAGGCCCTGAGAGGGACTGTGACAGAGTTGGACCCTCTGAAGAGTAAACCAAAAGACAGCTGCACTTCTCTCCCACGACCACCTCTAGGCTTTCGTTACCCTTGCTGCAGTAGAACCAGAAATGTGGCTGAGACCTCTGCTGTGTCCTTGATGTGCAAGAGAGGCTGGCTGGTGCCCAGATGCTGAGAAAAAAGCTGTCAGGTAGGTTTTCCCCGGGCAGGGAGGGAAAAGGAGTTGAGACTCATACACTTATAAAACAGATTGGAAATTTTTTAGAAGCAGAAACCACATCTGTCTGGCCACTGTTGAATTCTTAGTACTACCATAGAGCCATTCGATATCTGTTGAATCCAGACCAAACTGTGTGTAGATTATGTATCCACCCATCTCTCCATCCATCCATCCATTCATCCACCCACCTACCCACTCACCTAGTTGATAACCACTTTCTGAGTGCATACTCAGTCCTCGGTACTGGATTGGGTTGGGTTCATAGAGACAAATAAAGCCTGTCTCTTGCAGCTCACAGCATGAGTGAGGAGGACAGCCATGGTCAACTGACAATCCCAGTGAAGGAACACATTTTCTCATAGAGAAACCCCCAGAGAGCTGTGAAGCACAGAGAAAGGCATTTAGCTTGTGAGAGGTAGAGGGTAGAATGGCTATTCTAGAGCAAGCAGCATTCGGGCCACACTCTGAAGGAAGACCAGGCAAGGCAAGGGCTTGGCATCTTCTGACTCTTCTAGATCAAGGTGAATAGTGAATAGTGAAGTTGGGAGGATATTAACACAGTGATGTCTATAAAATGGCTGCCACTTGATATTTGCTTTTCAAAAGTTTGCAGTTATTATCACCTTTTCTTTTTGTAGTGATGGTAGAGGAAAGAACCCATTTCTTCTGGTCTTTGGTGCACTGTTTATACCATCTTGCCCCATCTATGTTCAAGGCTTTTAGTTCCCTCAAAGGTCAAAGGTACTGGAGAGAAGAGTGTTCTAGGAAGCATTGGGAAACTTCTAGGGTCTATCCTGGGGATATGAAGGTAGGTGGGGAGATGGAGAGGCAATGGACTTAATCTTGGCACTTGAACTTGCTCTTGGATCCTACTTTCCTCAATGACAGTTGAATCTTGTGTCTTCCCCAATATGAGGATGCAATGTTCCTCCCGATTAAGGAGCCATCTTAGAAGCAAAGGGTAGCCCTCACCAGACTGACTCAACCTGCCACACCTTGATCTTATACTTCTCACCCTCCAGAATTGGGATATAACAAATTTCTGTTCTTTATAATTATCCAGCTTCAAGTATTTTGTTATAGCAGCATAAAATGGACAAAGACAGCAGCTGGCAATTATCAGACTTAAGAGAGGTGAAGGAGTCCGGCTTGAGTATAGACCTGTGATCTCATGGATGGGGAAATGGGTAATACCAGTAGTGGCTTTGGATAGCATACTTTGCTGAGGACACTGGACATTTGCCTACTAACAGGTTCTGAGTCCTGTCCTCATGGTGGATGGGAGACATTTCAGGTATTCAAGGCTCTGGTTCAAGGCTCTGGTTCTGAGTTCTGTCCTCATGGTGGATGGGAGACATTTCAGGTATTCATATAATGGTAGAATGAAGGACAGCCCAAGCTTCCAGACTTCCTCAGACAACACATCCCCAGACTCAATGAGATGTGCACCAGTCCATGGCCAAAACACTTTTGATTTGTTCTGTTGGGAGACAGAGATTAGAACAGCACTCAGAGGTAGGGGTTTCTAATTGGACCAAATGCCAACAAATAGCACTTGACCTTCTGGCTAGGAAGCAATTTAGTGGTAAGTGAGTCTCCCAGGACCAGCTGTGTGCTGGTTACATGTGAAACAGAATCTAATAGACCTAATAAAACAATTCAAATAAATTTACTTCTGCTCAATTAGGAACAGAGGGGCCTTAGTGTTCAACATCTTTATTCCCTTGGCATCCAGCTTCTAAATCACTAGTGTGGACTTTTTGAATCCTAAACATGACACGTATTTCTTCTAGAAACTTGATTCCTGTGCGATTTATAAATCAATTTTTTGATTTAAAATCATATTTTATTTAAATTAACACATTACTATAATTTACATTTTTGGTCTAAAGAGCTTGGAGGCAAATGATCCAATATCCAGCTCTCCTCTGTGAATTATCAAGTGGAAAGGGCTCTGGCTGGTGGGAAAAAGAAATCTTCATGTCTCTGACAAAATTTTTTAGATTTCTGTCTTCCGTGTACACATGATCTTGAGCTCTCTCTCATTCTCTTGCCTCCCATGTTTATGAGGAGAGGTAAAGAAAGGTTTTTGGAAAGTTCTGGATTGTAACAAGCTTATTTCACTTTTTCAGGATTTTAGAAGTGGCATCAAAGCAAAAACACTATTTTTTTTATTGTGGCTCTAATAGAAAAGCATTGGTTATATTTTTCTAATGAATCTTGCCCCAGACCTCTTACTCTGGCGATGCCTTCTAAGTAGTCACTTGGGAAGGCTGTGTACTTATTCAAAAGATGCCTTGATTGTTCCCAAAAGACCTTTCAGTGACCCTTTTTCTGTCATTTTAAGATGATCCTAGGGTTACTTTACTAATTGCACAAGAAATTTGTACTCATTTCTCCACAATCATTGTGCAAGGAAGCAAGGGGCAGAGAGGGACAGTATAATTCAACATACTCCCTATCAGGTTAGATTCTTAATGATCCTGAGCTCTTTTTCCAACATTTAAATCCATTTTCCCATGACAAAGACTTGACATCACAAGGAAATATCAAAAGAAGCTTTGGAAGTAATTTTGAAGCTGGAGCTTGTCAATTATGTTAAGCCATGAAGCATATTTGAAATAAGTATCAAGTACATCAAAACGACTACCTGGAAGAATAGTACCCTTAGCCATGTGATGTTTATTCCATATGTTCACTTTACAAGTTATTTATACCACATAAAGCTGCTATGTTTCAAAGTCTGTACTTTGTTCCACTCTACATCATAAAGGGTTCAAGAGTTTATGGGTCTGGCTTTACTTTTCCTCTTTGTTCCCCAGAGTTGCTGATGAAATGGATCATTCCATCTCCTCTTCCTCTGCAGTTAAGACTGAATGTGGATGTGTGGATGTGGATTTGCCTGGCCTACATCTATTATTGATGCTCTGGGATAACAGGATGAAAGACATGGAAGCTGCTAAGAGGGCCTGTGGGGTCTTCCTATCTTCCTGAGCAGACATTGGTGGTGAGCCAGGCTTTGAAATACTGCTATCTTAAATGTCCCTCAAAGGTAAAAATGATGAGTGCTTGGTTATTGGGAGGTTGTTGGAACTTTAGTAGGTGGGGCCTAGTGGAAGGAAGTTAGGTCATTGGAGATATTCCTTTGAAGGTGATATGGGAGTTCCATCCCTTCATTTCTTTGCTTGCTGCCATGAGATGAGGAGTCTCCTCTGCCATGTGCTCACCACCATGATGTTCTGCCTCACCACTGGGCCAAAGGTAAGAGTGACCGTGGAATGAAACCTCAGAAACTATGAGCTCAAATAAGTCTTTCCTCCATTAAGTTGATTTTCCCAGGCATTTTGTCATGTGACAGAAAGCTAACACAAACACATTGCTCTTTGAGGCCTGGTGTCTCCTCCTGGCCCTTTCTTGATGACTCAGTCAAGCAGTGAAGATGGCATGTGTGCATGTGTGTGTGTGTGTGTGTGTATGCATGTGTGCATGTGTGTGTGTGAAAAAGAGAGTATGTGTAGAATCACAGTTTAACAAATGCCAGAGAAAGTTATTGTTGGCAGTTGACAATGCGGGGCTAGTTCTGCAATCACCACCTCCTTTCTACCACCAGATCTTTCCTCGGCAATCATGTCACTTACTGGTTAAGATATTATCTCAAGAAGTCCCCTGTTAGAAAAGACATGGAATACCTAGTAGGTGGGCACATTAATTTATAGCAGCTACTGACAATTATACAGGAAATAGTTCACCTGCTTAGGATTCTGCGTCAGGATTCTGTGGAAGCAGCAGCCAGGGTGAGTCGCTCTCAGGAGTGAAGGTTGAGAGGGAGGTTGCAAAGATGGAAAGATGGCAAAGGTCTAGCATAAGGGACCAGCCCAGCAGGCATTCCTGGATTGGTGAAGGGACAATGAGAAACTTTCACTTAGAGCCTGGGAAAGAAGACCTCTGCCAAATCCTATTCTTGTTTGTATCTGGATGGGACCTTGTCCTGTTTGCTGGGTCACCTCTCCTCTCCTATCTAGCTGCCTGGGAGAGGTAAAGGGGGAGAAAGGTCTAGAGGAGGGGTTACGGTTAAAGAAATTATGCTTCTTATTCTTTCTTGAGGTAGACTCAAGGCAATATTTCTCAAAGGGATGATGCAAACTTGGTCTTTGAAAGTGAAGGAGTGTCATTAAGGTGTTCTTTATTTTCTATTGAAGCTGGGAGGTTTCTGGAGCCAAGGGGGAACTTCTTTGTGTCTTTTTAGCTTGGTCTTATGATTTATGGTAGCCTCTTGGGCCACAAGAATGTTTTCTGGGACAGTGACCCTTCAAATATCAATGAAATGCATGCTAGAGAGATAAGAGGAAGAAAATTAGCCTGGATATGACATTTGGAACTTGCATCACCAATATTGTTATACCTTTGAATGCTCTTATTTACTGTTAAATTTTTCTGGTCACTCAGATACATAAAATTCTGTTTCCTTTTTCTGTTGAATATCCTCTGTTGCAGTTGGTATATAAGGTATCCCCCCAAAGCTCCTGGTAATATAGGAATGTTGAACTGAAATGATTAGACTATGAGAGCCATGACTTAATCAGTTAATTAATACAGCTGATGGATTAATAATTTCAAAGGACTATAACTGAGTGGTAACTGTAGGCAAGTCGGGTGTGGTTGGAGGAGGTGGATCACTGGGGGTGTCCCTTGGAAGGGTTCATCTTCCCTGTGGTTCCTTCCTCTCTCTTTCTGCTTCCTGGCTTCCATGAATGGAGCAGTACTTCTCTGCCATGGTCTTCTACCATGATGTTCTGCCTCATCTTGGGCCTAGAGCAACGGAGTCATCCAACCACAGGCTGAACCTCTGAAACCATGAGCCAAAATGAAATTTCCTTCTCTGAGTTGTTCTTGTCAGGTGTTTTGGTCACAATGTCAAAAAGCTGACTAAAACACCCTCAGAATTCAATCTGATCCCATTCAACATAGTACTTCCTTGTCCTATGATATTGGGACCATAGTACCTGACTTATTGATTGTTGTCCAGATTAGATGAGGTAATGTTCCTAAAAATCTGGAACCTAGGAGTCTGATCTCTGTGCCTATCATCTTATACAACTTTTGACACATTATGTAGCTTTTCTGGCTCATTTTGCTCAAGGGCAAAATAATTCAGAAGGATGCTATTTAGTTTTTATTCTGTTTTTATTTATCTACCTTTAACATTTCTTTAGTCATAGGGGAAATAGAAACATCAAAATGGAAATTGCAGAGGTAATGATAATAAAACTCCATTGGGTTGTAGATAGAAACATGAGGGCTTAGATTGTCATAAGTGAAGCTTCTTCTCACCTCTTTTGAATGCCACATACACCCATCCTGCACACAATAGGACTGGTCCTTTATAAACTCACATTAAATCTAATATATTCTGTGCAAGTACAAATTCCATGCTGGCTCAGGGTAAGTTCCACAAAGTGATTGTGCCTGTCTCATAATTTCTGTTCCTTTTTCACTCTGGGGACTGCAGGCAGATGCTTGTAGGATATGAGTTTAAGTCATTGGTGGGTTTCCATCTGTGCTGTTTCTGGCTAAGTTGGTGATTCCAACCCATCTGAACAGAGTGCTGAAGGAGGATAGTGAAGAGGTTGTACAACAACAGGGGTGTGATGGCTCAGCTAGCAACTCCAACAACCAAAGAGAGAAGAGTGGCACTGTGTTCCCTCAGCCTGAGCAAGCTTCTGGAACTTCAAAGACTGATTCCTAGGTCAGCATAATGGATTTCAAAGCTTCTTGAGAATTTCCTGGTCCAGAAGTCATGGGGATGGGATGGAGGGAGGGCTCTGGGTTTGTGTCTTGAGAAGATAGGAATGGGAAGGGTGTGTTATTGTTGAGAATCTATGATCCTTTGGGGATGGATGCTTTCACCTGTGATGTTATGAACATTGTATCCCAGGATTGAGTCAACAGCCCCTTCCAGAGAGCATTAGAGTATTTGAATATGCTGACTTTCAAACATTTTTGGTTTGGGAGCAGGGAGCTCTCCTGACTTAGAAATTGGGTGTCATTGAGTAGCTTATCTCACTGTCAAGACATTGCTCTTCTATCTACAATTTTGGTTATGAAAGACAATCCTTACTGGATCACAACTCCATTTAAGTCACCAAAGGATACTGAGCATACTGAAGGCTTACAATATGTCAGGGATTCAGTGTCAGAAACTAAGAATGAAGTGAACAATACTGTGGTTCTGATTTCATGCAAATCACAAAACAGCAAAAGCTTCTGGTGTGCTAGCTGTGTGCCAGTCTCTATCCTAAGTCCTTGACATTTAATCTTTATGCATTAACTGTGCAGAAAAGGTATTAATATTTTTCCTGTTTTGCAGATGAGAAAATTGAGTCATAGATTAATTAATTTACCTAAAATAACACAACTTATAAATTAGAGTCAGGCAGTCTGACTCTAGGATTGAAGTTGACACTATTACAGTTTTCGGCATCTGATCATCAAGGAGGGTTCATACAAGGGAAATATAATGCTTAAGTGCCATGGAGGGGTAAGTATAGGGGCTGTGAGAGCAGAGAGAACCATGTGTAGGAACATGCAAGCAACCAGACACTACATCCCAGAGGAAGTGATGTCTGAGCTGAGACCCAAGGTATGTTTGCTTGTTAGTGAGACCAAATGAAAATGTGAGTTCCAGGTGGAGGCAAAGTAAATGAAAAGTCTCCTAGTGGAAGAGAGCATGACTTGTTTATATTTAACGCATTGAGCGTGACTGACTCAGATAAGGGAAATATTTAGAGATGAAGTTTCAGAGGTTCTCTCTATTAATTTAGCACCTATTATGTGCCAGGCATCATGATAGCCTCTCATAAGACTATGTTAATTGTTATAAATACAGTGCTTGCCCTCACGCAGCTTACAGTCTATAAAATAAAACGATACCTTCTCTGTTAGGAAAATAAAGTCAGAAATAAGACAACAAGGTGTGTGACACGACTTACAATATCATAATAATTGTTTTTTACACTTACCATAAATGATTTAATACTCTAGAGTAATGCACTATGTTTAACTTTGTGCTTTATTATTATAAAATCACTTTACTATTATAAATGCACTGTGTGGGTTCCTGTCTAGCCAAGGTTCTTTAACTGGCTTTACCATCTTACCAGCACCCTTATTAATGAATCAGTCAGTGTTTGACAAATATTTATTCTATACTTGTATGTTTTTAATATTTAGAGAATTGAAGGAATTAGAATTGTCAGTCTAGAACTTCACTGAGACCTCCCTGTGCCAATTAAAATGTGCTTTACAGGAAGTGCACCTCACGGCTGTTTTATCCTTGGCATGCTATTTTGGCTTCTGGGATAGATACCAAGTAAAACTATCCTTCCTGACTCATTCTCTTCTTTCTCTCTTTCTTCCCCTCAACCTCTCATCTCACCTGTTTTTTCATTCTTCTTCTTATTATTATTTCTGGTCCTTGGCCAACTTTAGTTCTGGGTCTGATTTATGCATGATCAAAAGTTATTTGCTATGGGTGACTGTGGTCATTGGGACTCTGGTTTTAGTCTGATCATTTGGGATTATTGCTGGAATGAGAGGATCTATTCTCTTGGGTGAGAAACAACCAAGAGTCTAATTTGTTTGCCTTTTCAGTTTGCCTATTTGACCACTATTAGCTCAGAGAGCTAAGGAGAAGCCCTTTGAGATGTGGAGCAGTGAGTTTGCATAGTTCTGTTCCTGACCATAACTGAGTTTGGGAAGTCAAGTTGAAAACTCTCTGTGGGTTTGAATATATGTAACTATGGAAAGTCTTACTGCTCACTGCATGTGAAATATTTTCCTTCCCCCAAAGGATATTAATAAATTAGATTACAACCTCTCTTAAATTAATTAATTGGTTCATAGAGATTTTAAGTACTTACATAAATCTAATATTCCCAGAATTGCCTCCAAAATTTTTTTTTTAAATTGAAACTCCTAATATATTAAATGAGCTGGCTATTGAAAAACTTTCTTACAGAAAATGCTGAGGCATTTTTTTAAATCAAAATTTAGGTAATCCAAGTGAATCCATAGGCAAATCAGATTGATTTAATAATTTTAACTTTATATAATTTCTGTGGTTTTATCACTATGGGGTATAGTATGAGATTTTTTTTAAAGGTTTTATGCTTTTGTCTTGAAAAGACTAGTTAATCTGAACTTCCTAAACTTTTTATGCTAATTTATTTATCAGATAAGCTAATATTGCTTCTACATGATATTTGGGATTGTAAAAAATGTAAAATTTTCAAACTAAATTGAATTATAATTCTGACAAACCTTTTATATCAACAGCAGTTACATATGCAGTATGTCTGAACATAATTTTCAACAGCCGTAGTAAACTTTACAACCATGGATCAATATAAAATTGAGTTGCTTGGTTATATAATCTCTGGCTACCTGGATATTTCTAAGTAAAAGTGAATATAGAAATCTTGATTACTGAGCATGGTTTAGTGTCTCAGTATGCACATTTGCTTCCTATTTTCATGTCATAAAGTGGGTTCTGTCAATGCAAACCTTTCTTTTTGTCACTGGGAGAGAATGTGTTAAAGGCATATAGGTGGCTGTTGGGGCTAACATGCTACATTTCTCTGAACTTTTGAGCCTGCCTAATTGCTTCTGTATGATAAGTACTTCTCAATTCCCTTTCTCCTTCTCTGTTCTTTCTTTAAAATAGAATTTATTTGCAAATTTTAATGAATACATATGGTTAAGACTAGGCATAATAGCAAAGAATTTCAATGGTTTGTAAGATAATCAGGTGCATATCTCAAGAGAAAAAAGAAGGCAGTTTCAACCCAAAGTGTATGATTGTTCCATAATGTGAAATGGAATAATGGATGACAAAACTTGGATATAGTAGTTGCAGAAGGTTTGTAAAACTTATGTTTTATTTACCTTGATTTATAATATCCAGAAATAATGAGTCTGAGGGAAAGCAAGGAATATTCAGATTGTGGAGGACTTCACTCAGTGAAATGGGCTCATTGGAGGGTTCAATGAAAGGAATGGGAAAAATTTGCAAATCTTCACTGCTAAGCTTGATATTATGGAAAAACTAGACTTCAATTTCTGTTAGAATGGAAAATTGGTCTTCTTTATGAGGGAGAGTAAATGTTTATTATTTCTTTTTTTCTCCACGTTTTTAGTGTTATACATAATGGTGGGATTTATTGCTACATATTTGTACATGCACACAATATAATGATATAATTTGGCCAATATCTCTCCCAAGCACTTCCTTCCTCTGTTCCCACCTCCAACCCAGGTCCCCTTTCTCTATTCTATGGATCTCTAAAGGTTTTTCTGTCTGTATCTGCATGGCCAGGGTTCCACTTCTTACCAGAAAAATCTGTGTGACTTTATCATGGCCTTGATTCCTAAGGAGATAAGGTTTCCAAAAATTGTATAACTTTCTTCAATGCTTATTTAAAATATATATTGTCACTTTAATTAATAGGTAATCGGCTATTGTTTCTATCTTAACTCAGTGCCCAAATCTCTCAATTATTGATTTTGCCATCCTGAAATCAGACCACAATTTAGAACAAAAGGAAATAGGATATCTTTTACACCT
Source organism: Geosciurus inauris (assembly GCA_004024805.1). Lineage (NCBI taxonomy): Eukaryota > Metazoa > Chordata > Mammalia > Rodentia > Sciuridae > Geosciurus > Geosciurus inauris. The sequence goes on from PVHX01007667.1 coordinate 37,125, forward strand.
AAGAATATTTCTATGTCCCAAGGAAAGCTCACAAAGATTTATTCTTTAATCTTATAGAAAAAGAGAAGCTAGAAATAATTGTCTGTTTTGATATTCATTAGCTCAACACAGTTGTAAAAGCTGACTGATAAAAACTGATTCGTCAAATTAAATGTTAATTATTTATAGGTAAAATATCTTTAATGTTTCAGAGTGCATACATTTTACAGAGGCATTTAAGAGGCCCTGGAGACTCAACAATACTCTTACTGTCCTTAATATGGTTTTTCCCAAGAGCTAACAGATCCAATTCTTGGAAAAAGTTATGGATGTAACAGAAAATTTAACTTTCCTCTATTTTGATCTTATTGTTTAGTACAATAAGTGAACTATGGACATACAGTGTCATCTACAGATGGGTTCCACTTTCCTTTGACAATTTCACAGAGGCCCACAGGCTGGATCTATCTTCTATGAAGAACAGATTCAGAGTCTTAAGGAAAAGCCTATAATAGGGTACCAGTGACTACTGATGCTTCAAGTCTGAACTTCAACCCAGGCTTCAAAGTTGAAGGCTAACATTGTGTAGACAACTATCAGATGATGTCAGGGACTGGCCAGAATTTCCAGAATTTTTAGTTCAGAAACAGACGGTTTCATAAAAGTAGCTGCTGACCCAAGACATAGTGGAAGAAAATAGTTTTATATGACTGAATTAGTTGACAAGAGATTTAATTGTAGTTATGTGTTTTAGAATATTATCATTTCCCGGTGTTATATTTTTGATGGGTATATGAAGAATTCTGTAAATTATGCTTTGGCAAACTACAATATGACACTTTTAATGGTCTGATTTTGCCAACACTTCAGAACTCAACAACTAATATTTTTACAGAGTTTCTTTATTCAGCAATGTAGTTATTTGCATAGGTTTAATGAGAGTATCATTCCCTTTTTACGGAGATTTAATATAATAAGTTAACTGTGAAACCAGGGCTCTATCTGGATTCTCATGTTGAAATTTGGCTTCATTTAATCAGGACTGAGAAGCCTCCATGAAAGAGTTGTAGTTTACATGTGGAGTCAATGTTTACAGAGACTTTTCCAGACACAAGTCAATGCCCTTAATAAAACAGAGAAAATCTCCAAGTGAGAGGGATTCACCAAAATCTATAGGTATTGCTTGTGAAATCAGGTAGAATTTCATGGGCTTAACTTCTGGCCTCAGGAAAGAATATCAAATAGTGAAGCTTTTAAAATGCCTAACCTAAAACTCCTCAATGAAATTTCCAGACAAAAGTTAATTCTCTGGTCTGAGCTATTGTTCAATACCATATACTCAAGGAGGATTTCATGGTATCTTAATTCTTCTGCTTTACCTTTGAAAATAATCAGACTAACACACAGTAAGACCAGACTTTTTTTATGATCAAGAATAATCTTTGGAGATTATCGGTGGTCAAAACAGGAGGGCTGTTAAGAAAAATATTAAAACATGGAAGTAAGGCATAAAGAGCAGCATCATGTCCCATGCATGACACACTGGAGTATTGTTTCACAGGCTTCTCTGAGGACTAATTAATATAGAGAGAAATAAATCGACTCTCCTATTACAGGATTAGACACAGTGAGTAACACATAATGTGGAGATTTCCAAATTCCAGTTTCCTAACAATGAATTTATTCCAGAGCATCTTTTTGTGGTGAACTGTGTAACCTGTATTTTTAAAAATATTTTGCACCAACTTCACCATCTTACTGGGCCCCTCATTATTAAGTTAATAATCATTGATACATAGTCATTGTTAGTCATTTTATATTTTGAGTCATGCTTTTAATCATTAAAAAATTATAACTGGACACACCGTAGCTGGCAGAATGGAGAGTCGGATGGACACAGCCACTCTTCATTTCTCAATTTTAGAATATGGCATTGCCCTGTCTCCTAATTTAATGGAACTGCCTCCACTATTTCCTTCCTCCCTACTCAGTTGCCAGGCAGTAGTTGTAGGACAGCCAATCTCTTTCTGGGCCTCTTGTTAACTGCCTCTGAGACTCTGAGGCCTACATTATGATTTATGTCTCACTTCCCAAGGAATAAATCAGTGGCTGCTCCAAGCTGTTCCAGACATAAATAAGAAGGCCCAGGGGAGAAGATGTTTTTGCCATCTTGCCCCACTCTGCCCTCCTGGGTACCCACTCCTGATGGGCCTGTTTATTTATTTATCCAGTGATTTATGCAGTATTCATTCATTCATTAAGACCTGAGAAATTGCTATCAGAACCACAGTGGGTGGCTTAACTGTCGCCTGCTACAAAAATCAACAGTACAAACACCCATTTTTGATACACAGGCAGGCATTGCTATACACAGCTGGCAGCTGTAACAAATAAACCCCAAATCTTCAGTAACTGAGGTTTATTTTTTATTCTCACGGAGTGTAGACTGTGGAGAAAGCTGTTTGTTCCAAAATGGAAGCTATCCAGATTCCTCCATCTTCTACAGTTGCCCTGGGCATTGGTATTTAGTTTGCAGATGGATAGAGAGGGCAAATTGAAGAATGGGTGAGAGGTTTTTATGAGTCAACCCTAGAAAAGTGTTATCCGCCCATATCCCTTAGGGCAAACGCAGTGACAAGTCACACCTAGCTGCAAGGGAGGCTGGGAAGTTTAGTTCAGCTGTGTTTCTAGAAAGAGAGGGAAATGGCCTTGGTAAACTGCTGCTGAGTGACTATAGCTTCTAGTATGCAGAATCTCAGAGTCCACATAGCCCTCACTGACGAGTTCAGAAGTGCTGAGTGGGGAGATTGTGTCTGTTCAAAGCCCTGTATCCCTCTGTTGAGTTTCAGCTCAGTAGCAATTGCTGTGATAGGGTCAGAGAGACTTTATTTTTCACCTTACACATCCTGGGGGCAGAGACAGTCTCTTTCCTTCTCCTTTTCCTTTGTCCTCATAGAAAGCTTTCAACACTGTTCTCAGGACTGTGTTCAGTAGGCTTTGGGAAATGATTGACAGATTTGGGGAAGGGACGGAGAGGACCTGTGGTGCTGTTTGAAGTTCACTCCTGGCTGACATCTCTGCTTCACTTGTAGTACCTAGTAAACAATTCAGCATGTGGAAGGCACTTAGAATTACAGGCTTTTAGATAGTCACTAATTTCTTAACCTTAATTTTCTGGTTTGGCTTTCTGAGCCTCAAAGAGGTTAATTTTCCTAAGCCATCAGGCTACTTCACAGTGGAAAACAAACAAAGCCAAGTTGCCTTGTTTCCAGCTTACACTGTTGGGCCAGGCAGCATCTCATCAAGTAGTGAACAATGGATGTTTCATTTTAAGGCCAAATATAGCAAAATGTTGAGTAACCAGAAATATCAGTAAATCATGGTGTTCTTCAGAACTGAATATTCTAGTTAACTCTGTTGTAGCCAGTGAAGCTTTTCACTTTCAACTGTGGAGTTAAGAATCTTTTAAAGACATGCCAGCTGGCTTTCCTGCCTTAATAACCAATATTTCAAACTGAGCAAACCATGTGCCTTGTTCATATGGACAGTTATCATTCCAAAATGGGGAAGAAAATGGAAAATTTCAATAGCCTAGAGCTCAAATTCAGTGACTTGAATAAACTGAGAAACTGAGTTATTTTCTCCCCTCAATAACCTTTACACTTATGCATTTGGCAGGGATAGTTGCTGTTAGCCCAAGGAACCTGGGAAATCAGTCTTCTTCACCTCTACTTCTTCATCTCCTCCAATGAGGAGAAGAGCTTATATAGGTCTCAGAGTAAATTTTCAAAAATAATGGAGTTCACTTCATGACTTGTGTTCCAATAATATTTATCAAATAAGAACTATGCTAAAGATGGTTTCCAGAGTCAAATTTCCTGATTATAATGTAAATAATTTCTAGGTCATAAATACTTTCAATGATGTGTATATTAAATAATAATGATGAAAACTTTTTTTCTGCAGTTATTGTTGCTTTTAGTTATTTTATATTGTGCTATTTTTAAAATCACACGATTTCATTACTATAACAGATTTGGAAAGGATTTCTTCTAGCCATGGAGAACTGAGGCCTGGAAGTGTGTAGCAACTTGCCTGTGGTCACAGAGAGCATAGATGACAGCCCAAGTTTCCTGATTCTAGTCTGTCTCCCCATTTGGAATAAGGACTGCACAAAAATTCTCCATTTTTTACTAATGCCCTGAAATATGTCATCTCCCTTTTGTTGCTACTGGAGTATAATCACTTATGAAGTAAAAATTCCTCTCTCTTTCTCTCACCACCAGTTATTCAATTGTAGTGTTCTAGGTACTTTCTGGGTGGGAGGTTCAAACAAATATCAAAACAGTTCCTGCAGAGGCAGTAATGCACCTGTATGCTAAAATCAAACCCCACAAAAAAAGTAGTACATGGATACTAAAAGTGCCAGGCCAGATGCAAGAGAGGCCCTGGGTGGGGTGCACCCAGGCTTGCTATCAGGGGAGCATTCATAGAAGAGGATTACTGGAGCCAGTCTGAGGGCTGGGGGTAGGTTCCTCAGGTGTGCTAAGGGGAAGGGGAAGGAAAAAGACGTTCTACTAGGGAGCCATGTTGCTACAAGACATGGAGCTAGGAAACAGCAATCCCAGACCAATTTCAAATGAACAAAATGGAAGCTGGAGAAGTAAGCAAGGACTGGACTTCAGACGCCTATTTGCCCTGATGAGACTCACCATGGCTTCAGGGAGGGCAGAGCCAGGCTCTCCTGGCCCTGGGCCCCAGCGAGTATACTGAGAACCTTCTCTGTTTCCCTTTCACTGACCCTGCCATTTTCTAACACCTGTGTCAAAACCCAAAATTGTGTGATGAGAGTGTCTACATGGATGAGAGTTACAAGCAGCAAAAGCCAGTTTAGGTGGGAAATCATGTAAAGTTTCTCCTGTCTGGGTGACCAGATTTTCCTGAAGGTCACATTTGCTGAAAGGACAGCACTGTGAACCCAGTGTGGTTTTACTATTTTGTTTTAGGGTGAGGAGGAGCTTGGTTGGGGGCATGTGACCTGAGGGATGTAAGAGGTTCCTATTAACAGGAGAGAGCAGGAGACTCCCAGCTTTATTATTTTAGGAACATAATTAATTTATTCTTCCCATTCCATTAGCATTTTCTTGAACTAATTGGAAAAAGAAAATTCATTTTGAGAATTCGTTTTCTTTGTTTTTTCTGGCTCACTCCCCTGGAAAGGAGGTTCCCCTATTTTAATTATACAAAGTTGGGTTTAAACACTCTGCCAAGGAACTGCACGTTTGCAAGAAGCAGCCTCCCTGGTTCAGGATGCTTTGTCACTACAATTGAATTAATTTACTGAAGGAGGTTATTTCTACCTGCTGCTAACATCACCTACATTGTGCCATGCTGCATAACAAACACATTTTGTGGGCTTATTTCCTTTTTCCTCATACACCCTTATCTGATGGATTCTCATAGTAGTAAAATGGGAAAAGTAAACATAGGGTCTTAATGACATCTGACAAGGCTATCTTTCTCTTTGCGTGTGCACCCCACTCAGTTGGCTCATCACTGGGGGTGACCTGCTTATGTGAGTTTGCATTGGATTATTCTGTTTGATTCTGCCCTATCTCACCCAGCCAACTGTAAAAGGGAAAGAATCTTTCTTTTTTTTTGCCTTTTCTGTTTTTACCCAAGAGCTCAAAGGATAGAAGGTGATTTTTACATGTGTTACTCTTGCTGCTATAAACTCTTCTGAAAAGTCCCTCCTGGAAGTTGGGCTTTTCTAACAGTAGTTAGTTGAGTATGAGCATTTTGTTGAACTCTTACTGGGAACATTATATTAATTACAGAGAAAGGAAAACCAGTTCTTTTGTTCTCTCCCCGGCTGCAAAGTACCAAGGGCAAGTGAAACATATCAGAAGGAGTGACACAAAACTAAATGAATACAGTATGTATTCAGGTTATACAATTATTCAATTATCAACAACCAGTCATCTCTGACAGTCTACCATGTGCTAAGGCAGAGCAGTTTCTGCAATGCTTATCTCAAAAGTGTATGTTTAATGGGACGAAGGATAAATTTTTCTTGTTAGTTGATCTACCCCTGACATTTAGCATAGCTTATGGCCTGTTGAAGTGCTCCAGAAGTGCTTGAGGAGGACAGGGCAGAGAAGAGGTCATGGAGGGCACTAGCCCTATGCTATTTATCCTCAAAACTACCCTTGTGCATACTTACAGTTTTCAAATGAAGTTTCACATTACCTTATTTCTTCTTTCTAACAAAGTCACAGGTTCAGTGACCTGGATCTTGTGCCTACGAACATATGTCTTTTCCATGTGTAGGATTGGATTCTGGGTCATTCTGTTGCCAAACATTGCCTGCCCTGGTGAGCCAGTTGTGGCTCAACACAAAATGAGTAGAGTGGGGACAGGAGGCTTCTCCAGGGAGGTGAATGTGGCCCTCAGAAGAGGTTACACTCAGCAAGTTTTGAGGCCCCTTGAAGAAAACTGAGATCAAAACAACCTTAGGGTGCTCCTTATAGGTGATGATTAGCTCAGAATAGGAAAGAATATTTCAGAGAGGGAGGATGCCTGTGAAAGATGGAAAGAGGGTTATTCCTTAACGAATACCCTCATCAGACCTAGAATCAAAGATTGGATTTCCTATATGATCAGCTGATGGTTCTGAGCTGAGGCTGAGACATTCAGATAAGAGAATTCTTTCTGCTGCTAGTCAAGGTCAGGTAAAGGGCATTACAAATCAAGGCCATTAAAATCACAAGGATGAGTCAGATTACTCAGTGGGAAACTAGACTGCCCACCTCTTTTTCCTGCTGAATCACATATTCTAAAGTTGGGAATTGCAAGAAAACACTCCTCTAGGCAAAGAGACAAAAGAGACATCATGGAGAAAAAAGAAAATCAAAAACACTGTGCTTAATTATCTGGCCTAAACCATATATGATTTTCTTGCCTTTCCCATGGTGTCCCCATCCCCCCCCAAAAAAGCTCATTTTCTGCCTTTTGTTCTTAACTTAGAAATGAAATATAAAATGTTGGTCAGCTCTAAAGATCTTTGGAGAGCTGGGAGCCTAGAAAGAGACTGCTGGAGTACTGTGAGAATTGTGACTGGAAGTGTGTGCTCCCTGCGGGAAGAGGTGCTCAGGAGGTACTTGCAGAGGACTGGAGGAAGGAAGGAAGCTGCACCGGAGCTGGTCTTGTGCTTTGTGTCCTCAAATCTACCTGGATACTGCTCACATTTATTGTTTTGAAATTTGGTTTTATGATATCTGGGGATAAATGATTATTCCAAAGTTTATCACAGAAAATTCAAAATCTTCTTGAAATAATAAGCACTTGCTAATGCAAATGCCCAAACTGAGGAGGCAAGTTTATCCCTGTTCAGCACCACACAAGGTCAAGAATGCAGGCTATTTCTCTGCTAAGATGAAGACCCCGCTCTTGGTTTCCCCACACATCCCTGATGTCTTCTGCTTGTATAATGCCGACCAGCCCGTCAACCTACAACAGGCACTAGTTTTGGATGGCTGTTCCTTTAAGACCTGAGGCAACAGAAACTTCCAGAAGGGGAAGGAGGAAGATAGGCTTGGCCTCTGATGATGCTCTAGTCTTCTATCCTCTGGAAGTGATTTTTTTTGAGCCAACCAAGGCTGTGTCCTGAAAACTGGCCCTGACTTGCTAACAAGCTCTTCCTGCCCTTGAATCTGACTCCAAGCCCCAATTTTCACACACTGCTTAGATCAGATGTCTCCTGCAGAGCTGACCTGCTTCACACTCCCCGCCCCTCCTCCCTCCTTGTCCCAGCTGCCCCAGTAGGCCTCATTTGGCATTCTGGGGTCTGACCTTCCCTCCCCCTTACCCCCACTTTCCTTGCCTCCCCTGGCTTTTGGCTTCTTCTGCCTTGGTGCTGACAGCTGGCTGTGATTGCTTCCAATTGAACGGCTAAGGCACAGAGGCTCCTTCCCACCTGGGTGCATTAGAGTTGCTTCTTAATCAGTCCCAGAGTCTTGGAAGAAAAGATGGGGCAGCCTTCAAACTGTGGTTGCCCAAATGGGGACTGAGGAGATAACAAGATATGGCAAGAGACCACCCTGTCCCACTGGCCCCAAAGCCCATGATCTGATGAACCCAGCCTAATTCTATCTTAAGATTGAAAGCCATTTCGACAAGAGGTCATAGGGGTTTATTTTTTGTTTTACTTGCTTGGACCATGTTTGGCTTTAATTAGGTAACTGCCCTTAAAATCTCAGTGGCGCCCTCATGCTGGAAACTGAGTTTACTCCTTTATCTAAAGATGTTAACCTATGTAAATCATTGATTTGCTATCTGCTTCTGTATTGTATTTGCCAGAATCCTGTCAGTTGTAAATTCCTAAGATACCTACCTTTATAATTCTCTGTGATGAAAACCTCCCTGCTCCGAGACAAAGCTGCTATCCTCACTTTTTGAAGGGGACAGCCGCTGTACAGCTAATTTGTGGGCACAATATAAGCTTGCTTAATTTGATTTAAAATTGGAGGCAGTGGTCCTTTCTTTGCATTGTGAGTTCAACAGATCTTGTCTAAAAGTACACTCAGAATTCTCAGCTTGGGAAGAGACCCATAGATAATTACTGGATGATTGAGAATATGACTTTACTATTTTGCCAAACTCTTTGATTTTTTAACAATATTCTTCTTTAGCTGTAGATGAATGCAATAACTTTATTCAATTTATTTATTTTTATGTGGTGCTGAGAATTGAATCCAGTGCCTCACACATGCTAGGCAAGCGCTCTACCACTGAGCTACAACCCCAGCCCAAACTCTTTTGATTTTTATTTTTTAGTTCCTTCTTACTATTCTGCACATCATCACAACTCTCACTGCTGAATTTATCAGAGCTTGAATTCTCTAATATTCTACAGACATGCAGAGTTCACTCTCTTCTAAGATCACTTCTCTGATCCTTCTCCCAGAGCTCTGTATGTACCTGGCCTTTCCCAAAGTGGAGATACGATCTGAGCCTTGGATTTTATGAAATCATGATGATGCAGGATGAATCCAAGGAGGGCAAGACTGGAGCTTTGTTTTGAGTCATTATGAGTCCTGACAAGGCAGTTGAGGATACCTATTATCCCTAAACATTTGTGATGACTTAGTTGAACCTAAATGATTTTAGACAAAGGAGGCCATTACGTCTCTCTGCTCCCTTTCTTCCACTCCCACATCACCAGGTTTAAGTCTCACATGTTATAATGTGAGAAAGACATCCACCAGCCAGAGAGACAGAATCAAAGAGAAAGACTGACTGTCCACTCCACTTCTGTATGCCCTGAAGGCTTCTCATTAAGCCTTACAAACAGAGCAAACAGATTAGTACCACCTCCACAGTGAAATTAACATTGTTGGAGGAAAACCTGCATTTGAATTCTTTCCTCAAAAAGCAGAAATTATCTCTAAATTCCCAAGAGCCTTTGGGCTTAAGAATAATAGAGGCCACTTAGGCCCTTTCACTGGCATCTTCCTCTGACATCCTTCAGTAGAGGGAGATTTAGGTCCACCCTGAGAAGCCAAGGGAAGACAGGGTGAAGTAGGGGAAGGAAGCTCTCCAAAGAAAGGTTCTGGATGTCTAGAAAGGTTCTAGAAGCTCTCCAAAGAAAGGGTCTAGATGTCTAGAAAGGTTCTAGACATCACTGAGAGGAATATTACCTAACAAGCTTCTCAGGGACATCATGAGATAGTGAATGACAAAACATCCTGAGACAGTGGGTGACAGGGTTTTCAGTTATAAATTAAGAGACACTGGAGCCAGAGATATTGAAATTGTACACCAGTTTGTACAATTCTCTGGATTATTAACAATGAAAGAGAAAATTAAAATTTCTATTTATATTTACCAAAATTTTATTTTTTTTTGGGGGGGGGGAATCATTAGAGAACAGGAACTGGTAGAGAGAAGACCAAGAAGTGATAACCAGGTAGAGAGGCATGGCTCAAATCAGAGTGAAGGTAAAAAGCCAATGGACAAAGGCCAAAAGAACAGAATGCTCGCTCATCAGTCAGTTGGTAAGAGCTGAGAAAAGAGGAAGGAAGGAACAGAGATATATGGCAAAGCTTTACTGACCCAAATCCAAGTATGTGACATTTTTCTTAATAGCTTGAAATCTATGGGTACGCAGCCAAGCTTGAACAGCAGGAGATCCAGTGGGAAGCAGCAAGACAAGGACAGTACAAAGCAAGTGTTCCCTCATCCTCTGGGCCAGAAAGTAGCAAATGGGCTTCATCTTTGTATCAACCCTATGAATTAGGAATAATTTCCTGAATTTTTTTATTGAATAGGAGTCTGAAGTTTTCTCTGGGATAAACATCAGTGCCTTGCAATTGATTAGTGATGTCTGTCATGGGCTCAGGGTTGGCAATGGGCTCATGTTGAAGAAAGGAGGGCTGCTGGTGGCCCAGTGAAGCATATAGGCATTTTTTTTTTTTTTTTGGTACTGGAGATTGAACTCAGGGGCACTCGACCACTGAGCCACATCCCCAGCCCTATTTTGTGTTTTATGTAGAGACAGGGTCTCACTGAGTTGCTTAGCGCCTCGCCATTGCTGAGGCTGGCTTTGAACTCGCAATTCTCCTGTCTCAGCCTAAGTGCTGGGAATATAGGCATTCTTCATAGTGTGGTCACTAAAGGGAGTTTGTGTTTTACATTTTTCCCATGTATTATTTCTCTTGGGAACTCATGGGGTTTCTTTTTAGAATATGGGACCTAGAATTTTCCCTTAAAGGGCCAGTTAGGGGTTCCAGAGATCTCACTGATTAGGCTTCAGGATCATTCCCAGTATCCTGTCCTCCCTTCATCCCAAAAGAAGTGAGGCTGGTGTCCTTGGTCCTGTGGTCCAGGACATCACTGATCTGAGTACCCCTGGCCCAGAGGAGGAATGCCTAAGCAGAAGTAAGTACTTGAGTTGAAGTGACATGATCTGCCTTTGATTAACACACAAGCGTCATGTGGGGATGTTGACACTATTTCACCTGGACCTTGTCACTGCTTTTCCCTCTGACATTTAGAGGTAGATATTCAGACATCCATGAGAAAAAATCTTCTTGGCATAAAAGTAGATTGAGTATTGATTCTTATTTATGGATTCCAAGTCACTCTACAGGAAATGCACAAGAAGCCCACATGGTAGACCCAATAGCATAACTGCAAAGATGGACCTCTCTCTGAATGACAATTCATGTTATGTGACCTAAATGTCAGTACAAGTAGAACAGCACCTGATAGCCTTTGGGTTAGAGCTTCATTTTATTTTGTTTGTAAGAATACATAAATTAAAGCTTTGGTCAAGTGCTAAGTTTCAGGTCAATAAGATTTTGGCTTTATTGTGATGTTTATGCTTTGTCACTAGGAAAATAAAACAGACAAAATGAAAGAGTGATTTTTCCCCATGTATTACTCCAAATCTTTAATTTTTTTTATCTAGTAAGCTTATAAATAGGAGTAATTTTTTAAAGGATAATATTAGTTGCAAAATTGAAGGGGCCACAGAGTATATAATCTCATTCTCTGTGTTACACATGTTATTTTGAAGACAGCATTGTATAAATCATTTTTATATTCCCCCAAATATCTTATGCATGGTAGACAGGCTCAATAGCATTGTTAAGTTGAAAAGATGAGGTTGCAACCATGTACTTAAATTTGAATTTGTTCCCTTCAATGTAATTTCCTCTTCCCAGATTTTATATGGCTTACTCAATGTATCTTCCTCTTCTCAAAATGTCTTACCCTTTCACTTTCAGAACTTGCTGGTCAATCTTTCTCTGAAGCTGTCCTTGACACTCTGTTGAGACTGAGGGAGAACTGACATCTCCCTTTTTTGGGCTCTTCTATATCCTATGACTTTTATCAAGGCACTTCCAGCCCTCTGTGACATTTGTCTATTTACATAAAATACAAGTCTATCTGCCTCTGAAAGACTGATTTCCTACAGGGTAGGAACTGCATCTTTTTCATTCCTATATGCTCAGGGCTGAGAGCAGCAGAAATTTGATATATTATTTCTGAGTGAATAATGAAGGACTATAATCAGATGAGCAATTGAATCATTTGGGGTTTTAGAACAATCTCACTCACATAGTAGGGCAGACAAACAACAGTTTGGTAGGGATTACATTGAAGGCATCAAGATTCCTTGGGATTCAAATGCTACCTCCAGAATGCTTTGCTTTTTTTACATTAAGAGCCAGCTCAGAGTCATGCAAGTTATTATCATCCACCAGTACATTATCTGAAAACCGAGACTATAGAAACCAAAACATAAACACATTCCAAGAAGAGGTCAAGAACAGGGTAGAAAATGTTGGAGCCTGAAGTCTCTTGGGAGGACAACAGCTTTGGAGGGTATCCTACTGTTGGGAGGTTAGCCTGCAAGGGCACTGTTACTCCATTGGGCACCTGGAATCTTTCATCCACAGCACAGCTCTCCCACAATCCTCTGGAGATTAAAAAAAATCTATATTAAATCTGTAGAGTCAAAATCTGGTTGTTGCTGACCTATTCCATTAAAAAAAGATTTTATGGATGTATAGTTTATCTATAACAAAGCAATTTTGTGCATTCTGGAAAATTTTAAACATGCCAAATTGTGGCTACTCAAAATCTGTAAATTGAAGCTCTAACTCATGTCATACCAGTACTGGAGATAGGACCTTCTAGGACAATCCTTATGACTTCATTTAGCCTTAATTATCTCCAGCTCTGGAAGCTTGAAGAATAAGATCAGGTGCCAGAGTGGTCAGGTTCTATAAGGGCCTCTTGCAGGTTGCAGACTGCTGATTTTTCAGTGTGTTTTTTGAGCTTTCTGGTACTCCTTAGATGATAGTTATTAGTATGCTTATAAGAAGAGACACCAATTTCCAAGTAAATGTCTGTTGTTCAAGTGACTCAGTTTATGGTATTTTGTTATGGCAGCCAGAGCTGACCCAGGAAACCAGCACTGTAGTCAATATACAAAACAATTGCAATCACCCAGATTTCTTATTAAAAAAAAATAGAAAATCTCTAACTCCGAGAGTGGAGAGGCGAAGTATACTGTAGGAAAGAATACAACCCTTTCCAAAAGGCCCCTGAGATGTTTTGTTGCTTATGATGTCATTATGCCAAATGTTAATTAAGTAGCCATTATGCAATTAAGGCAAAGAATTCATGGTAATTCAGCTCTGAGCATCCAATTAAGCGGGGCACAGTCGCCAGCTATGAACTGGTTCTGGTAACCTGCATAAAATTTCCTGCTGAAGTCTGACAGCTATTCATCAAAAGCAACAAGTCCTCTGGACATAGAGAATTCTAGAATGTCCTGGAAAAGGGACGCCTTTGGTGCTTTCTGGCCTCTTCTAGCCTCACTTCCAGGGTCTAGTCCTTCAGGAAAAAATTTCTTAATCCTTCCCCCTCCTCCCTTCCCAACCTTAGACAAGATCAATGCAGCCTCCCTACCCTATCATCAACCTGAGGAAATTTATGTAGCCCCTGGGCCTAACAGTGTCCAGCAAAAGGAGCTGCCAGGGAATGTTTGTTGAATGAATTACTGATTAAATGAAGTGAAAAAGGAACAGCAATATTTAAGGTCTTAGAGTTAGCCATGTAGTTTCTATTAAGACAGCGTAGCATGTTGCCTAGTAAGCTGCCTATTGATATTTGTGGAGTCTTGGGGCAGAAAGGACAAGCCAAAGAGAGACGTTTTTCTCATTGCCTAGAAGAAATAGCACAACTGCCATATCATAGCATGAAATGCCCCTCTCCATCTGGTCTAGTTCAAATTTCCAGCTCCATCTTCTACCAGCCAATGTATCCCTAGTAGTCCAGATACCACAGGCTATTTATTAGAACAAAAACGTACTCTGTGTATTCTGTCTCTGCTTTTGCCAGTGCTGTTACCCCTTCTCTCACGCACTTCCCACCCTGTTTCCATGGCCTCCTACCCTGGCTTCAGGTCCAAGTTCAAGTCTTCTTTCCTTTGGAGCCTTCCCCATCTCAGCTCTCAAACACACCGCTTTTGGGTCTCCATAGGCTCTCTCACCATATCACCATCTGCTGCTTGTCTTTCTGCTAGGCAGAAAGCCCCTTCTGTGATTCTGTCTAGTCTTAATCATCTTGCAAATCCACTGCCTATTCCATGGCTGTGAATAGAACGGCTCTCAATAAGCACTTGAAGAATCTAATCATCCATCCTCTCCCCAGATGGAAGAAAGCGGCAGTGGGAGGAGCATAGCCTTAGGTCCAGACAATCTTGAATTTAAGTTCTAGTTCATCACCTTCTGTAATCACTTTATATTGCTGTGTAACCAGTGAACAAAACCAGGGACTTTAAAACAATAGTCACTTATTTCCTCCTGGCTTCTGTAGGTCAGAAGTCCAACACAGCTGGACTCTTGTACAAGGCTTTCACAAGGCTGCACTCAAGGTGTCAGTTGGGCTGACTTCCTGTCCAGAGTGTGGTCTTTCAAGTACATGCGGTGCTGGCAGAAGTCAGCTCCTGGTGGCTGTAGGACTGAGGCTCTAATCTGTTGCAGGCTGTTGGCTAGGAATGCTCTCAATTCCTAAGGCCACATGTGTTCTTGCCCATGATGCTTCTCCAACTTCAAAGCCAGCAATGGAGAAGTCCCCTCAGTTCTAATCTCTCTCCTTCTTCAGATCTCTCACTTCTTCTGCCTCTGAGATCTCCATGCAGATTTGACAGGGCTGTACATTTGGATCAGTTCCACCTGGATAGTGCTCATTTTTATTAGATCAAAGTCAACGGATGAGTAACCTTCATTATGTCTGAATAACACTTGCCATGTAACATGACCATTCATGAATCTGATGTGCCATTTTACACACAAAGCTCTGCACACACTCAGGGGAAGGGAATTATAGAAAGAAAAGTACAACTGGGAGTCATCCTAGGAGCCTGCCCACCACACCTTCTCTGGCTACATTACTGTCTTTTGAATGTCAATTTCTTCAGCTGGAAAACAGATACATCCATTCCCATCCCAGACTTGAGGTGACAATTAAATTAAATTATAAATGTGAAAGAGCAACTCAGTAACTGCAGGTCTTGTCCCTTCTTCCTATTGTTTTTAGACTGTCCCCAGGTTATAACAGCTGAACTATGTACCTAAGAAACAACTCTATAAGATCCTTAGTAGCAAATGCTGATAAAATGACTAGTTGATAATGTTTAGTGATCATCTTTACTGAAGGCTGGCAATAGCCCAAATCACCCAGAATTAGCCCCTGACCCAAATGGAGGTGATTTTTATAAACAATGAAATCCAATTTCCCCAAGTAGATTATTTCTATAGAAGGCTGAGATCATTATTTGTCTTGATTAAAAAATAAAAAGAATCCTATAATCACAACACTCCTTGTCCATGACATTTGAGTTCTAATAAACTAGATGCAAGCAGCTAAGTGCCCAGAGAAAAGAATGCTATTGTCTTTCAGGACACAGTTGACCAGGATAAGCCAAGTTGGCGCTCATCAGCTCTCCTTCTCAGGTCAATCCTTGCTGCAGGTGTGTTTTGCTTTTGCTGACTTCCTCCCCCAGGTGCCTGGGAACCTTCAGAACAGTACTCCATTTGGGCAAATTCTACTCTGGAAATTATCTGATTTTTTCCCAGAAAGTCTAGTAATTTTCTACCACCCCAACACAAGATGGGCACTTGCTTAATTAGGTACAGTAAAGTGGGGATGTCAAAGAAAATTACTTTAAAGAGACCTTCTGGTGGGTGGGTATTATTCAACCAAAGTAGACTTCCTTCCCTTTGAGGGCTCAGGTGGAGTCCTCAGTTTCCTCAGGTGCACAGAGCAGGCACCTACCTACCTACTGCTTATTATGATAGTTAACTTTTAGCTCTTTATGCTCAGTGGCAAGGGGATACCACTCTTACCAGAAAATACGTCCCATTGCACCCTTCACCTCAGATGCAAACTCATCGTTTGCATTTTTGTTTTGTTTTGTTTTCGCAGTGCTTGGGATAGAACCCATGGCTTGTGCATGCTAAGCAAACGCCCTACTATTGAGTCACATCCCCAGTCCACTCTTCACATTTTCTGAAGGGCTTTGTCCTTCATCTTATACCTATGAGGCAATATATCACCTTTGGGGAAAGGAAATAAGAATAAATTATAGTAAAGGGCAATTTTAAGTATGAATTTAAAGTGGGTATGAAAAGTACCGATGGTTTTTGAAGCAATAGAGAAATTGGCTATATCCTTTAAGGATTGTATTTTGTAGATGTCTATTTTATTTAGATTACAAGGAAAAATAAAACACCAATGCTTCTCCTTTTTTGGCCATTAATAATGAATTTAGAGACACAAAAATTCAGTTAGTCCTCATCAAAGGTGTACATGTTTCCTTCCAGCTGTGGTCAGCAGCCTTGCTCTCCAAGGCTGAACTGATGAACATCAGAGCTCTGCCCTGAGGTATCTGACTCACTGGTTGCTCCAGGGAACATTGGACCTGGGCGAGTGGAGTGGCTGCAGAAGGATGGTGCTTAGCAATTTGAGTTCAGTAGCTTCATTGTCTGCTCTGGGTAGCTGTGTGGGTAGCTACCTGTGTGGGTAGCTCTTTGTGGGTAGCCTGGAAGCAGTGAGTGGACACTCTCTTGGAACACTGAAGCCCAGCAGGGGTGCTGAGAGATACATTTTCTGACTTTTTGCCTTTCCCACAGTCCATCTCTGACTTAGGCCACCACTAATTTCTCATGTGAGTTTCAGTCTCTCCACAGACATGTTCTAGGTGCACCCTGATTGTCACCTTCCCCACCACTCTGAGGACAAGTATTAATGACCAAGTATGAATAAGGCTTCTCTGACCTGTAGCCTTTGCATTTTGTCTTCTTTTCTTGCTGTGATCCTCTCCCCATCCCCAAACACACTGCCCTGTGTGTTTCTTGGGCCCTGCATGAAGTTATTTGCAGTCCCTCATAGGAATTCATGAGCTTCCTCACCTGCTGGCCTTTGCACATGTACTTCTCCCTGCCAGGAGGAAAGAGCTCCCTCCCTTGCTGACACTTTATCATGTTCTTTCCTATGCAGGCTTCAGGTCAGGATTTGGTTTAGAGGTCACCTTGTCCAGGAAGTCTCTGGAACTGGGGCCCTTCCCTGCGCACCCATACCCTTTTTGGTATTTACCACTCTGAAGAGGAAGCTGCCTGCTGGTTGGACTGTGCTGTACTAGTTGGTGGCTCCTTTGAATTTCCAGTAGAGCACCTGTCATTTTTTTTTTTTAGCACTAAGGAAACTTTGTGCAAAGAAGAAACAAAGGATGGGAGGAATGGATGAAAGGAGGGAGGAAGGGAAGGCAAGGCAGGATGAGCAGGTGGACTTCAGATTGATATGGACTTTGAGGCAAAGTGGGTGGTTGGGGAATATGGGGAAGTGATGGGCACTGTGAGCTCAGGGAGGCTCCTACAGGAGGAGTGGTCAAAGGCACCCTGTATCAGCACTTCTATCTAGGGTGAAGGAGGTAAGAGCAGAAATGAGTCCCGGTCCACAGATGCCACACATGTCCTGTGAGACCCTAGACCAGCCTCTTTGCCTGAGTCTCATCTCCCTCCTTGAAAAATGTGCTGTTAGCTGGCTTCTGTTGTTCTGTCACCTATGAAAACTCTAGTGGGAACAGTGATGCCTCCGATCTGCTGGTCCATGAGCATCATCTCTGCCCATAGTCTAGCCCTGAGTTCTCTCAGTTGGAGGAGCTTGTGATTGAGTTAATGAATGAAGTTTCTGATCTGAGATTTCACCAATTAATATTGAAACACACCGCAGCCTATAAAGTGGCCAAACAAGCCACAGCAAATGAAAAGTGACAGGGAATGATCAGAAGGTGTTTTCTAGGCCAGAACCATCCATTTCTCCATTAATTTGTTCCAAAAGCAGCAATAATACAGCAACTCAGGCAGAGAGGTCAAAGAGCCATGGAGAAGGTTCTGCACTGGCTTTCCATGGAAGCATGTGACTCAATGAATTTGTCCTCATCTGGCACAAATGACAAAGTAGGGCACTTTGTGGGCAGGATGTGGGTTGTCAGGGCTCCACAAAGGCCAGAACAGGAGAGTAGCTGGCCCATCTTTTGCTGTCACATCCCTCAGATGAGGAGCTGTGGAATGAAATGGTCTAATTCTTTAGCAAAATGTGCCCAATAAAAGGGAGTGACGAAGTAAATAAGGGTCCATAGTTACACCTTATATTATTTATTTTTGAAAATGTTCACTCTGCAAAAATAAATAAAGTTGTGGAGATGTTTTTAAGATAATACTGAGTAAAAAAAATCAAGATGCAGATTTATATTTGTAATCTGGTTATAATTATACAGACCAGCAAAAGCAAAGCTCCCAGAAACTTATGCATAAGGACAAACAATAGCATAGAGATTTTTGGCTGGTAGAATTATTAGCCTTAAGATTATCTTTTCTAGATGAGCGCAGTGGCTCAAGCCTGTAATCTCAGCACTTAGGGAAGCTGAGACAGGAGAATTGCGAGTTCAAAGCCAGCCTCAGCAATGGTGAGGCGCTAAGCAACTCAGTGAGACCCTGTCTCTACAAAAAACACAAAATAGGGCTGAGGATGTGGCTCAGTGGTCAAGTACCCCTGAGTTCAATCCCTAGTACCAAAAAAAAAAAATTATCTTTTCTGTTCTGATTTTTTTGCTAAAAATTTTCTATATTTATATTGTTAAAATGAGATATTTTCCAAACCATCACATAGTGAAGGGCGAATAGAGGCTGTTTAGTTCAGTGGCTCCCAAACTAGGTTTTGTGGGTACCTAGTTAGCTGTCTCAGCATCACAGGGAATCTCCCTAAGTATATAAGGTCCCAGGCCACAGCCCTAGAGATACTGTCTTAGCAAGCTTGGCACTGGGCCCAGGAATTCACACTCATTAAATTAAAAATAAAAATGTTTGCCAGGTAATTCCAAAGTAGAGCCAAAGTAGGGGGTGGTTATTCTATCCTTTCTTTGCAGAAAAAGAAAGTTAAGGCTCTAGGGAAAGAAGTCACCTGGTAAGCATGTGACAGAAACAGGACCAGAGCTCAGTGCCTATTCTGATATGGTGCTATGGGCTTTGGGTAATTAGACAAGATTTTCCACTCATTGCCCCTTGGAGTTTCTTGTCATTGTACGATGAGGCTTTCCAGAGGCTGACCCTTCAGGAATGGCCTTACCAGAGGGACTGCTAAGAATGCTGATTGGAGTCAACATGCTCTTCTTGTGACCTTTTATGAACAAAGGCATTCAGCTCTCTAGATTTGAAATGTTAATATGGAGGAATTGGATGAAAGGGCTCTGATCCCTAAGGGCTGGCATTATGATGTCTGTTTATTCTGGCCTTCAGGGCAGAAAGAGAAATTGCTCATCCTCCTTTGACGTGTGAGGTTGGTGTATCTAAATGGGATGCTGGAGGGCAGGCTGGCCCTAGTCCTCTGGTCAGACCACTAGTTAGGGAGGGGACCTAACCTTTAGTCTGTGAATGGAGTGGGAAGGGAGGTGGCCATGGAGACCTAGTGGCAGGCAAAGCTGCTGTGTCAGTTCTGACCACGTTCCTAATAATGGCTCTGCGTGCCATTCAGATGGGTCTTTCCCTACAGAGACCGATCAAAGCTGCCTTCTTTCCGTTTTTCTTCCAGGGCTATCTTGTAGAAATATAATATTATTTTCCGTAACCCTTCACCTCCAAGGCAAATGTCATTTAACTGCAAGTAGAATACGGGAAGAGCTGAGGAATTTCTTACTCCAGTATCTGAACTCATCGTGTTTAATCTACTTTTCTTTTTAGTGAATTCAGACCCTATGGGAAGTACCAAAGGGGTACATAATACCATTCTAAGTGAAATACTTAATTTACTTAAATTACTTAAACTTGGTTCATATTCCAAATTCAAGGGTAGGATGTACAACTTCCATTACCACTTCCACCTTCATCACTAATTCATTTGGAGATTCTTGTGAAGCACTGTACTGCACCTGGCCCCTCTAGTTACAACATCTGACTTTCTTTTAATTAATTATCAATTAATTAATTAACTTTTAATTAACTTTCTTTTAACTAACTATCAATTACTTCTGATATCTGATAACAGCCACCATCATCCCACTATTAACTTTATTTCCCTCAAACAGCATCAGTTTTGGATTCCCAGAAAAACTGACCAAATGACACAGAGAGTTCCCATATCTCTCCTTCTCTCAGCTGCACTTATTAACATCTTAGATGCGTGTGGTACATTTGTTACAACCACTGAACTGATATCCTACATTATTAAGAACAACAACAAAAAATACTACAGTTTATATAATGGTTTACCTTTGTGTTGTACAGTTTTCTATGGCTTTTGAGTAACTTGGGATGTCATGTTTCTGCCATCACAGTATTGTGGTATTATACCAGTTAGTGTGTGACAGAGAAACAGAACAAATAGGACAGGGGTGGGGAGAGAAGGAAGGAGTGAGAGAGATTGGTTCATGCAGTTAGGGAGACTTACAGGTCCCTAAATCTGCAGTTAGCAAACTGAAGACCACAAAGATCGATGCAGTGCAATCCCAAATATCTGCA
The DNA here is from genome assembly GCA_004024805.1 of Geosciurus inauris. Taxonomy (NCBI): domain Eukaryota; kingdom Metazoa; phylum Chordata; class Mammalia; order Rodentia; family Sciuridae; genus Geosciurus; species Geosciurus inauris. The sequence goes on from PVHX01007667.1 coordinate 57,695, forward strand.
GGCTGAAGACACAGGAAGACCCAACATTGTAGTTTGAGTCCAAAGGCGGGAAAGTAAAACTACAGCGAACGGCAGCAGGGCGGAAGGAAAACTCCTCCTTTCAGAAGGGACAGCCCATTTAGGCTCTCAACTAATTGGATAAGACCCTGTCATATTAGAAGACAGTTTGCTTTACCCTGTCTACTGATTCAAATGCTAATCTCATCTAAAACACAGACAAAGAATAATGTTTGCCCAAATAGCTAGGCACTCCAAGGACCAGTCAAGTTGATATAAAAAGTAACCATCACAAGAATCATATAGAATAATTTCACCACCTTAAAAATCCTCTTTGCCTGAACTATTAATTGTTCTACCCTCTCTTTAATTCCTGGTGACCACTGATCTGTTTACCATCTCTGTAGTTTTTATTACAGAATGTCAGATAGTTGGAATCATACTATAATCATACAGAGGAAAAAAACACGTTGGAAGGAAATATTTGCAAAACACCTGTGGATAAAGACTTTTATCCAAAGTATACATTTATAATTCATCAAGAACAACAAAAACCCAATGAAAATGAATGGGGGAAAGACCTGAGCACATTCTATGAAAGAAGATATGCAGATGGCAAGTAAGTGGAGGAAAAGATGTGTGACATCATATGTCACTAGGGAGGTACAAAAATAAACAAACAAATGGTATCATTCTGCTCCTTTTAAAATAGCTGAAATCCCAAAACTGATGCCAACAAATATTAGTCTGGAGCAATAAGAACTCTCATTTATTGCTGGTAGAATACAAATGAAATTGCCACTTTTGAGGAGAGTGTAGCAGTTTCTTACAAAGCCAATTGCATGCTCCAACAGTCTTCCTACCAAATAGAGCTCAAAACCTATATCCACACAAAAATCTGCATATGAATATCTGTGGCATTTTTTTATTCATGATTACCAAAACCCCCAAACAACCAAGGTGTCATTCACCTAACCAAATTGATAAACAAATGTGGATCTATCTGTTCAATGGAATATTATTCAGTAATACAAAGAAATGATCTATCCAGCCATGAGAAGAAATGAAGGAATCTTAAGTGCATATTGGTAGGTGTGAAGTCTTTCTAAAAAGGCTATGGACCATGTAATTCCAACTATGTGTCATTCTGCAGAAGCAGAATTTTGGAGATGGGAAAGAGATTGATAGTTATCTTAGGTTTAGAAACAAGAGGATTGAATAGGTGCCAAGCACCTATAGGTGATTTAAGGGCTGTGAAATTATTCTGTATAATTCAACAGCTCTCCCCTGCCACTCATTCCATGTTTTGTTTTCTGAGGTTTCAATTACCTGTGGTTAATCAGGGTATGAAACAATCATACACAAAACTCCACATTTCTTTTCCTCTCTCCTGGCCTCCCTTTTTCACAAGATATGACAAGGTAGAAATTAGGCCAATTAGGAACACTACCTTGGCCTCTAAGTGTTCAAGTGAAACACTGGAGAGCTTTCTGCCTCTCCTTTTAAATAAAAAAAACTAGACATGATGAAGCCTAGTGAGGAAGGCATGTGGAAGTCCATAACAGGCCACAAGCTGCACAGATAGCCAGGTTGTAAATGCAAAGGAAAAATTCAAAGAAATGAAAAGTGCTTCTTTAGAAAACACCATGGATGTAAGGAAGCAAAAGAGTTTCACTGCTGCAGACGGAGGAAGGTTTGGTGGTCTCAACAGATCAAACCAGTCACAACATCACCTTTACCCAAAGCCTAATGCCGAGCAAGACCCCAACTACCTTTCAATCTATGAGTGCTGTAAGAAGTGAGGAAGCTACAGAAGGAAAGTTAGAAGCTAGTAGAGGTTGGTTCATGAGGTATAAGGAAAGAACCCATCTCCAAAACACAAAAGTACAGATGAAGTAGCAAGTGCTGCTGTAGAAGTTGCAGTAAATTATTATCTAGGAGAAACAGTTAAAAAAAAAAAAAACTGATGAAGATGGCTGCACTAAACAATGGATCTTCAATGTAGATAAAACAGTCTTATGCTGGAAGTAGATGCCATCTCAGACTTTCATAGTTAAGAGAAGTCAGAGCCTGGAATCAAAGCTTCAAAGGACAGGCTGGCTGACTTGTTAGGAGCTAATGCAGATCAGATACTGCCTTGAAGTTGAGGTCAACATTAATTTACCATTCTGAAAATCCTAAGACCCTTGAAAAGTATACTAAATCTACTCTTCCTATGTGCTATAGATGGAACAACAAAGCCTAGAAGACAGATCATCTGTTGACAACATGGTTTACTGAATATTTTAAGTCCACTGTTGAGACCTACTGCTCATTCTTTCAAAATATGACTGCTTATTGACAATGCCTTTGATCACTTAAGAGCTATTGTAGATACGTATGATGAGATTAATGTTGTTTTCATGTGTGTTAATTCAACATCCCTTCTTTAGTCCATGGACCAAGGAGTAATTTTGATTTTCAAGTTTTACTATTTAAGAAATAAATTTCATAAGGCTATAGTTGCATGAGATGGTGAATCCTTGGAAAGTCCTGAGCAAAGTAAACGCATACTTTTTAGAAAAAATTCACCATTCTACATGCCAATGAACATCTGTTTGTCAGGATCTGTGGTGCATGCCTGTAATCCCAGCAACTTGGGAGGATGAGGCAGGAGGATCATGAGTTCAAAGCCAGCCTTAGCAGATTAGTGAGGCACTTAGCAACTTGGCGAGATCCTGTCTCTAATAAAATATAAAAAAGGGCTGAGCATGTGGCTCAGTGGTTAAGCACCTCTGGGTTCAATCCCCAGCACCACCCCCCCCAAAAAAGAACATTTGTTATCCACAGGAAAAGGTCAAAGTATCAACACTGGAAAACTCTAATTCCAATCCTTGTTGGTGACTTTGAGAGGTTCACAATTTCAGTGTTGGAAATGGCAAGAGAACTAGAACAAGACCTGTGAGAACTTCTAAGAAAACCACAGGCTAAAGATGTAAGTGAATGAATGAATAAGGGGCTGCTTCTTATGAATGAACAAAGAAAGGGGTTTCTTGATATTAAATCTATTTCTGGTAAAGATCCTTTGAACACTTGAAATGGCATCAAAAGACTTAGAATATTACATTTAGTTGACAAAGAAGTGGCAGAGTTTTAAAGGAGTTGTGCTGTAGATAAAATGCTATCAAATATCATCACATGCCTCAGAGAAATATTTCATGAAAGAAAGAGTCAATTGATGCAGCACACTTCACTGTTGTCTTATTTTATGAAATTGCCACACCCACCCCAACCTTCAGTGACCACCATCATGATCAATCAACAGCCATGGTATCAAGAGAAGATTCCCTACCAGAGAAACTTTCTGAAGGCTCAGATGATTGCTATAGTTTTTTAGAAAGAAAGAATTTTTAATTAAGATATGTATCTTTTTCACACTTAAAACTATTTCATACTTAATATACGTTAGTATACTATAACCATAATTTTTACATGCACTGGAAATGAAAGTTTATTTGACTAACTTTATTGTGAAAGTCCCTTTATTGATATGTTCTGGAACCCAATTCATAGTATCTTTTAAGTACACCTTTGTATATAGAGTTTAGTATTATCCAGTTTGTTTTATGGCTTAGATCTTGGAAAGATGTAAAAAAATTGGATTTTGTGAATGGTAACCTCATCTGAGAAATTAATAAACAAAATGTGCTGGAGGGTCAGAGGTTACTATGGGAATGGCCCTGAGGAATATATCTTATCCCTGGTTCCTTGCTCTGTCTGTGTTTGCTTCCTGTCTACCATAAGCTGAGCAGTTTTCCTCTGCCATGCCCTTCGCCTCACCTCAGGCTGAGAGCAATGAGTTGGCTGAACATAGACAAAAACTTCTGAAGCTGTGCGCCCAAAATAAACTTTTCCTCGTCTGAGTTGTTCTTGTCAAGTATTTTGTTCACAATGATAAGAAGCTGACTAAGTTTCATACATCTACTGGAACACATTCCTCACAGATAAAGGGGGTCAACTCTACTTTAATGGTACATACATACTGTTACCACTTACCAGAACCCATGAAACTTTACTTACTATACAAAGAATTAATATATACAAATTAAAAATAAATAATTGAGGGATTCTGAAGATACAATGAAAAAGGTAATAAAGTAAACTAACTATATCACAAATGCATGAAACAATCTTACTAAAAGACGTGGAGAGAAGTTATTGAACTAAGTAGCTTTGGAAATCAGTGGAGTCTCCAAGACTGAAGTCAATATAAGCTATACATAAACTCTGTGGTCTCATTGATAAAATTGTTTTCCATTGTAGTTTGACTTAACAATTTGATACCACTAAACATGCATATTGGAATTAAAGAATTAAGTAAATGAGTGGAAGATGGTTGAGCTCTATTTCTTATTGTAGGAGTAAGGGGTTACACATAAGCAAGGGGAGGAGGTTATAATGATCCCTGAGGTGATGGATTAGTTGGAAACGTCTATCTAAATTCATGTTTGACATAATATTAAAAATATAAGGGTACACAGGATTAACATATACACATTTATGTTTGCTTTGTCAGCTGCAGAGGGCCTACATGCAATGACAACCTAGTAGTTCTGAGTACATCTGGGGTCAGATTTTGCTATCTAATCCATTCTTAAAGAAAGGTAGCCAGGGTTCCTTGGAGAAATAGCTATTTCTTGGACTCAAACAGAAAAGATAATCCTGGAGTACTTTGTAATGTTAGCAAGCAAGCAAGCCAGACCAAAATTCATGATAGGTGTATGTCAAAGGAACACAGAGGCCACCTGAAAGAACTCCCAATGGTCACAGCTGAAACGATTTGAGAAATAAAACAAATGAAGTAATGGATTACAACCTGAAGTACCCCTGAGTTCAATCCCTGGTACCAATATATACATATACATACATATATATACATATATACATATATATATATATATATATATATAAAGACACACACACACACATATATATAAGTCCATATGATATAAAGAAATGATTAAACCAATAAACATGAATCAGGCATAACTGCTATGCAAAAAAAAAGAATTCTAAAAGTTATGTAGATATTCTGCTATCAAGCTACCCTAGATCCTCACTTTTTAAGTGCAGGCTGTGCATAGTGACTCTCTTCCAAAGGATACCATATTCAATTGGAATAATAAGATAAACTTACAGGCACCTGAGAACCACTACATCAACAAGGTGATCAAGATTTACATCAGAGGTGGGCGCTGTGGTGTGAGCCTGTAATTCCAGCACTTAGGGAAGATGAGACAGGAGAATTGCGAGTTCAAGGCCAGCCTCAGCAACGGTGAGGCAATAAGCAACTCCATGAGATCCTGTTTCTACATAAAACACAAAATAGGGCTGGAGATGTGGCTCAGTGGTCGAGTGCCCTTGAGTTCAATCTCCAGTACCAAAAAAAAAAAAAATTCACACCAGGTCACTGATAGTGTATCCTTGATAGCATATGATAAAAATGATATTTTACCTTTGTGGTCTTCCTCCTCCTAAACTCTCAACCCAAGTCTAATTAAGAGAAGAATATTAGACAAATACTGTCTTCAAAATTATCAACAACATCAAAAATAAGGTAAGTGAGAAACTACTCAGACAAAAGAAAAAGGCAATGACATTCAGTCTGGCATTCTGGATGGGATGTTGGAACAAAAGAAGGATGCTTGGTACAACTAAGGAAATACGAGTTAAGTATAGACATTGCCTAAGTAGAAATATTGGATCATTAATTTTGGCAAGTATATTATGATAATCTTAAAATATTTTTTTAAATTAGGGATATAATGTAAGGTATATGGGAGCTTTCTATACTATCTTTATAATTTTCCTGAAAATCTAAACTGTATTAAAATGAGTATTTTTAATGTGCATAACAATTCCATTTAGAAAATTAACTGGGAAGGTGGAGCAAAGTGGACTGAGTAAGATCCTCCAGCAATTGCCTCCCTACAAAACACACTAATTTGAACAGCTATTCATGAACCAAACTAATTTCACAAGAGCTAAGGGAGGCAGGTGAGAGCCATAGTGCCTGATTTTAGTATAACAATAAGAAAAGATGCAGTGAAGAAGCCAGAACTCAAAGAGCTGCTACCCCTTTACCAACTCCAAGCATCTCAGTTTGAAGAGAGATGCCTTCACCTTAGGGGAGGAAGAAGGAATTTGCAATTTAAGTCCATACCTTAAAGTTGAAGCCCAGTTCCAGGGCTGCCACAGTAAAACCCAGTGCTGGACAGAGACCCATGACTCCTGCCCCAGATCAGAACCCAAGTACTAAATTGCAGAAGCTGCATTAAACAAAGCAGCAAAGGAAATTCCCCCAACACTATTCCTCCCCCAACCTTGAGCAGAACAAGGAGTGCAAAATTCCATTTGCTAGGCAGTAGGTTAGAAAAGCTAGCACAGGAATTGGTCTTGGACATCAGTTCTGGGTGCATGGTGGACATTCTGAAGATCAAAGAAGTAAAAAAGTAATTTTAGAAATTTAAACAAATTAAAATGAAGACACAACATGCCAAAACCTATGGGATGCAGCAAAAGCAGTATGAAGAGGGAAGTCTATAGCAACCAATGGCTTTATCATAAAAGCAGAGAGATTTCAATAAATAACCAATTGTTGCACCTCAAGGAACTAGAAGAACAAGAACAAATAAAACCCAGAATTAGTAGAAGGAAAAACAAAGAAATTGGAGACCAAAAAATAGACAAAAGTCCAATAAAACAGAGCTGGTTCTTTCAAAAGATAAACAAAACAGACAAACTCTCAGCTAGACTAAGAAAAAGCAAAAAGAATAAAATAAATAAAAACAGGGATTGAAAAAAAGACATTAAAAATGATCCTACAGAAATATAAACAACTATTAGATGTCATTATGAACTACACACCAATAAATTTGATAACCTAGAAGAAATGGGCAAATTCCTGAACACATACACTTTACCAGAATCAAATCATGAAGAAATAGAAAACTTGAAGAAACCAATAACATGTAATGAAATTGAATTGACAATGAAACATCTCCCATCAAAGAAAATCCCAGGGCCAGATTACTTCACTTCTGAATTCTACCAAATATTCAAAAAACTGAAACTAATTCTTAAATTGTTCAAAAAAATTAAAGGTGGGGGAATCCTTCCAGACACATTCTATGAGGCAAGCATTACCCTGATAACAAAACCAGAGGAGAACACAAGAAAAAGAGAAAGACATAGACCACTATCCTTGAACATGGGTATAGAAATGCTCAACAAAATATTTGCAAATTGAATCCAATAATACATTAAAAATATTATTCACTATAATCAAGTGGGATTTATCCAAAGGTATTCTTGGCGTATACAAATCAATGACATCATATACCACATGAACAGAATTAAAAACCATATGATCATCTCAGTAGATGCCAAAAAAGCATTGATAAAATTCAATAGCCTTTCATGATAAAAGCTCTGAAGAAATTAGGTATGGAAGGGATGTACCTCAACATGATAAATGCGACAGCTAACATGAATAAGGAAAAGCTGACAGCTTTCTCATTCTGGAAAGATACAAGAATGCCCATTTTCACCACTTTTATTCAGCATAGTACTTGAATTCCTAGCCAGATCAATCAGACAGGATAAATAAATAAATAAATAAATGGCATTCAAATTGGAAAAAAGAAAATCAAATTGTCACTTTTTGCAGATGACATGATTTTATATATAGAAAACACCAAAACTCCATTAAAAAATTAGAACTAATAAGTGAATTCAGAATACAAAGTCAACATACAAAACAAAATTGTGTTCTATACATAGATAGAGTTATAAATGATGGATCTGATGAGAAAAATTCATAAAAGAAATCCCATTCATATCACACAAACACACGCACACACCTCTGCCTCTAGGAATAAACAAACTATGAAGAGAAAGATCTCTACAAAAAGAGAAAACTATAAATTATTGATAAAAAATTCAAAGAAGAAAAAATAATGGTTAGACATCTGTATTCTGGTTTTGAAGAAGTGATATTATGTTCATATTATTCAAAATGATTTATAGATTCAATGAACTCCCTGTCAAAATGACAAAGACATGCTTCACAGAACTAAGAAAAACAACTCTGAATCTTACATGCAATCACAAAAACCCCTGTATAGCCAAAAGAACAGAGAAGAAATATTATACTGTATGGCTTTAAAATATACTACAAAACTGTAGTATAAAATTGCACACTTCAGCTAGATCTCTTTCTTCATTTCTGTTCCATCTTACCTTACCATTTTCATAACCCCAAATTGACCATTATTTGCTAAACCAAAATCTTTATTTTCTCTAACAAGAGCTCTTCCATTGGTTAAATAAGCCCACATCTTTTCTCTCCCCTATACACCAATATTTATGAAGCATTTACTGTGTGCCCAACAATATACCAGGCGCTTTACAGAACTTTATTTCATTGAGTTTTCCCCAGCTCTGAGCAGGCAGAAGCTCTTAAAAGATAAACTGAAGATTATGCAGCTTGTGATGGAGAGAAGCAAGATTTGAACTCAGTAGTATTTAACTCAGGAACCCACATGCTTAGTTCCACCTTCTCTAAGCCCTTGGGCATACCCACAGTCTTTTTTCTGGCTTCAAGGCCTTTGTTTGTTGTTCTTTCTGCCTAGAACAACTTTCTGTGGTTCTTATGTTGGCTCTGGCATGAAATATGAGAAGGCATTCAGGGAGGGAAGAGGAGAAAGTCACTCTATGACTTAAATTAGTAGATAGGATACAGAATGTAACAGCCTGTAGGCCGAGGTGAGGACCTTGGAGACCATTCTAAATGAGATGGAAGCCATTAGACAGAAAGTACCCAAGTAACTTCACATCTCCAACTCTCAGTCTGGCTGGCGCCTGGAGAACAGTCATAGGGAGCAAGGATAGAAACAGGGGGCTGGGCTACTGCTGTGGCCAGGGTCATGGGGACTATGGAAGAAGAATGAAAGGGGAGGAGTTTGTGAGATACCTACAAATATGAAAGAGTTGTAGGTATCTCCCAAGTCAGTGGTATCACTGGAATGTGGATGGTCTGTCCTATTCAAAAGTTGAGCACAGTCAGCCTAAGTCTGTAGGGTACTTGGTACCAGCTGGCTAGCATCAAGAGCTTAGTATACATTAGTATTCTTTCCCTTTCTACACTCCAGAAGTCAGAGGGACAGGCTCGCTGCCTTCCTGAGGTATTATCTAGCACCCACCTCTTCTTTTTTTATGTCCTGTCTTGTCTTTTCATCTGCAGTAGGACTGTGGAACAACCAAGGCTTGACATAAAGGATACTAGAAGTGCCACTGCTTCATATGGTTCGGCTCAGCTGACCCTTGTTGACATGAGCTGTGTTTTCAAAACCAGTCTCAGGGTATCTTTCCTGAAGTTCTGAAGTTCAAGGTCATACTTTGAATTTTAAGGATCTTGAATGTGGGTTGCTTTGAAATTAATTACAGGACACCATTGGAATTCATTTTTGTTATTAGGCGGAAGTAAGAGATTGGTACCCACTGAAAACCACCCTGAGGAGTCCGGGTTTAGAGAAGATAAGAGGTGTGTACTGAAATGTGGTACTAGAAAAGTCTAGAACTCAAAAGCAGACTGCTCAAAAACCTGGAGACCCTTTAAATTCAGAGACGATGTGCAGGTTTCCAATAAAGACGGGAACCCCTCAATGCAAACTTGATCAACTGTCTGTTTGCTAGTGTGTTGTTTGGGCTTGAAAACTCTGAGAGAATGTTTATTTTGTTATCTTTACTATGAAAACAGGGCAACACACAGTTTTACAATAGGCATTTATTATAGGTCTAGGCCAAATACCCCAACATCTACTTAGTCAGTTTTTTGTTGCTGTGACTGGAACACCTGGCATGAACAATTTAGCAGAGGAAAATTTTGTTTGAGCTCACAATTTTCAGGATTTGAGTCCATGGCTAGCCAACAGCCTTTCTTCGGGCCTGTGGTGAGATAGAACATCATGGCAGAAGGGAATGGCAGAGGAAGGCTGCTTAGCTCATGGCAACCAGGAAGCACAGACAGTGACAGAGAGCAAGAGAAAGAGAGAGAAAGTGAGGAGCCAGGGGCTGGCTCTCCAAGGGCACAGCCCCAGTGGCCTACTTCCTCCAGCTAGGTCCATCAGCCCTCAATGGATTAATCCATGGTTGAGGTCAAAGTCCTTATGATCCAATAATTGCCTAAAAGTCCCACCTCTGAACCTTGCTGTGATTTTCCAACCAATGGTCTTTCCCCTAGATAGTATGAACACTAACCTCACTTTTTAGGATTAAGTGAGGCTAGACCTTACAGAATGTGAGAGAGAAATGATTGGAGGAATTGAAACTGTCTTGGCTTGGGAAAAAGAAAGAGTAAGTAAGAGAACTGTGAAATATGAACTCAGTGGTGAATAAAAGAGAACTTGCTTCAGCCTGGGAAGGGAAAGCTGAGAACCCTGCGGGAAGCTGAACAGCGTCTGAGGAGGGTCCTGGGAGTCACTTAGGAAATTGGAAGGGAGGCCAGCCTTGTGGGCACAGGAGCCACAAGAGCTACCAGGGAGGGATTTGTCAGTCATTTGCTCTGACTGATTTGTCAGTCATTGGCTCATTTCTAGTGACTTCATTGAAGCATTTATTATACATCAGTGCACTTTAGGTATTTTCATTCCATTTTGGTCCAAATTGATTTTATATTTTTCTGATGTAAATTAGGTTGGAATATTCCGAGAATCAAGCCATCTTCCAAGTTCAGTTTTCAACACTCATAACATATTAGTTTCTGCCACTGATATATTTAATATGACTGGCTAAGAATGAATCATCATAAAATTGATAAAGTAGATTATTTTCCCCGAAAGAGAAGAGCAGAGCAGAGGCAATTACAGTTCATTAAGTTGTTATGTTTATATAGTCATATCTACCAATAACACATATAATATATAATTATGTATTATTAGTTTTATATATATGCACATTATACTTAGGTGAATTATAAGATAAAAAAAATCACTGGAAGAAATTCTGAGTGCAACTCTTACAGAGGCCTCACTTTGCAATCAACTATAATAGCTTGTCTAAATCATACTAACTCATGGGGAATATCTTCTAAAGACTCATATCTCAAGAAGAAAAGACAAGAAATAGTGCAACTGCTAGAGGAAAACAGGGACAGTATATTGGCACTGGCACCAACTTCCTTAACAAGACCACTAAAGCTCAAGAAATAAATCCAAGAATAAATAAGTGGGTCAGCATTAAATTAAAAAGCTTCTGCACAGCAGAGGAAACAAGAGCATGAAAAGAGAACCTATAGAATAGGATAAAATTTTTACCAGCTACTCTTCCAAACAGGATTAGTAACCAGAATTAATAAAGAACTCAAAAAAAACTAAAACACACACATGCACACAAACACACACACACACACAAAACCCTAAAAATCCACTCAATAAATGGGAAAAAGATCTAAGCAGATATTTCTCAAAAGAAGAAAAATAAATTACCAACAAATATATGAAAAATATTCAAAAGTCTTAGCAATCAGGGAGATTCATATTAAACCTACACTGAGATTTCATCTTACCTCAATTGAAGTGGCAACCATCAAGAATACAAATATTGGGCTGGGATTGTGTCTCAGTGGTAGAGCACTTGCCTAGCATGTGTGAGGCACTGGATTCAATTCTCAGCACCACATATAAATAAATAAATAAAATAAAGTTCCATCAACATCTAAAAAATATTTGTAAAAAAGAATACAAGTAACAATAATTGCTGGTGAGGATGTCAGGGGAAAGGTACACTTATACATTGTTGGTGGGAGCACAAATTAGTAAAATTTCCATATTGGAAAGCAATATGGAAATTCCTTAAAAGATTAGGAATGGAACCACCAAATGACACAGCTATCCAACTTCTTGCTGTACATCCAAAAGATCTAAAGTAAGCATACTGTAGGGATACATGCATACCAATGCCCATAGCAGCACAATCCACAAGAGCCAAGTTATGGAACCATCCTAGCTTTGCACCAATAGACAAATGGACAAAGAAAATGTGGATATAGACACAATGGAGTTCTACTCAGTCATAAAGAATAATGAAATTATGGCATTTGCTGGTAAATGGAACTGGAGAGCATTATGATAAGTAAAAACAGTTGGATTCAGAAAGTCAAGGGGAGAATATTTTCTCTCATATGCAGATGCTAGAGAAGAAATGAAATAAAAAGGATCTTGCAAAAATGGAAGGGAGATCAGTAGAGTAGAAATAGGGGACCATGGTGGAGAGAGGAGTGGAGGGAAAGAGGAAGAATTGGGGAATGAAGCTGACCAAATTATGCTATGTGCATTTATGAATATATCACAATGTATTCAAATTTTATACATAAAAATAAAGCATCAATTAAAAAATAAATAGGGGGAAGACCAATAGAGTAGAGGAAGATCAAGGCAGAGTGAGTAGGGGAAATAAGGGGGTAGTATTGGAGATTGCAATGGAGAAAATCATCATATGCATGTATGAATATGTCAAAATGAACTTCACAATTATGTATAACTGTAATGAACTAAAGAATAAAAATTTGCAAAGAAAAAGAGTAGAATAGAATTGAGATTATCAGCTACCCAGTGTAGATTAAAATCCACTGGATGGAAAGTGGAGCCTTGGGTCCTTGACTAGACCTAGAACAAATTCCTTTTGTAGACTTGAGCAAGTACTTCTGTCAGTCATGGGGATGAAGTAGGTTCAGGAAAAAAGTAAGTTTTAATTCTTCCCTCTTCCAGTGGTTTGGGGATAGTCATCTGGAAATGGGTGTAGACTAAACTTCCAGAAAAGATGATAAAAGTGCCTTGATCAACTAGTGGTTTTGACTATGAACCCAGAAGAGGAGAGTTTATTTGACTTTCCTGTACCCTATAATCTTTATAGGGTCAGCCTTGGTGATCTTGGTATCAGAAGTGAATGTGTTATTTATGAACCTAAAGAGTTGCATGGACCTAGACTGGAATCATGGCTCTGCTTCTTACTCATTGCATGACTACTTCAACTTTCTGAACTGAAAGTTAGAATGATAATTGTCCCTACTTCATAGGATTATTGTAAGGATTAAATGAGACAATGACCGTAAAATGGCTTGCCACATGTAAATGCTCAAAACTTTTCCCTGCTCTCATTATTGAAACTATCAGAGAGGTTATTATTTATATCAACACTAGCATACTCTCTCCAGATTTCCTTTCTGATGAAGATATTTCTAAAGTTGTGCCTTCTGTGCTGGACACCAGGCTGAGCACTGGGGATGTAGTGATGTCTTCATTATGAGATAAGAGCCCAGAGTCTAGGTAGGTTAATTCCAGAGGTGTGTTAGAAAAGGTTGGAAGAGGTGCAGTGATGAATCACAAAAAGGGAAGAGGAGTCAGCTTTGCTCTGGAGATCAGAAAATGTTTCCTGGAGAGAGATTGGAGGATCTTTAAGGCAGTTCCCCAAATGTGTAAGAATGGAAAAAGATTTTAGACTGAGCTGACAGCAAAGGTGAATAGCCTTACCTTGATCACAGAGGGGTATCTGAGCCAGGAAGCTGGTTAAAAGAGTAGACCATGGAAAAATATTGATGGTGAAATTATTTACTAATAATGCCCATCATCCCATCTATACCCATTGTATTCTGGAGACAGGTAGGTTTACTTGAATAAAAGAAACTTGTGATTTAGGTCCTGGGTAGAGGGTCTAGCAAAAACTTTACATGATCACATATTTTGTGGAATTTAAAAAAAATATTTTCACCACAATTATTTAAGACTTCTGTCTCTTTCCTTGCCAACTTCCCTTCTACCATTTTTCATCATGTTTTGAATAGTGCTGAAGTATCTGTGATGAATTTTTCAGATCTGGCTAAGAAGTTGACTTCTGAACACATCTAGTTTGGGTCTAGGAGGAAAATGCCTCTGGTACTTACAACATCTCTGTGCACAGTTATTGCAGCCATCTGGAGTAGGAATGGCACCCAGACACACTGCTGCTGTTCTCTGCCCACCCACCGGGTCTCATGGCAACAAAGGTACAGTATACCCAGATAAGTTCACACTTCAGGGCCCTGACAATTGAAGGGATGTGGCTGGTAGAGGTGAAAAAGGTTTAAAATATGAAAACAGAAGCTGATCCAGGAAAACTTCATCATCAGATCTGTAAAATTCTAAGCAGAGTATTTGGTTCTCATTGTCACCTTATCAAAACAGAAATTCTCCCCTGTCATGAATATGCAATTAATATCAAACCATACATATTTTTACCTTTTCTAAATAGAATTGTATGAAATAAAACTTTCCTAAAAGCCTGTGTAGGGCACAAGCCAGAAGCAATGCTCCAGTGAGGACATCTGTGTGGGAAGTCATATGTTTTATGTATTCTAATTAGAATAAAACATCCTTTTCATTTTTACTTACTATGCAAGAAGACTGGATTATTCTTCTAATCTTTCTATAAAAATGCTTCAAACTTGTCATAAATATGAAAAGGTAAATTAAAGAGGTATGTCAGCCAATTAGTCAATAAAAGTAATATCATTTTCCTGGATTTTTGTTATACTTTTAAAATTTGTAATTTGTTTAGATTTTTTCATTCAAAGTAAATAATCATTCAAAGTAAATAATCACTTTCATATTTTGTATACATTAGCATATTTTTCTTTTAAAAAAAAATCCCTTCTAATTGTAAACAGTTCAGGTCCCATAGGACCTGGATTAAGCCTTGTTCACAAAATCTTATCTCCTGTACCTCCTGCTTTGTCCCTCCTCCCAGAAGATCCTGTTGAGACCCTTCATTACCTTTTCACTGTAAAACTCCCAAGGGAAAGCAGCTCTCTTCTGCCTGTTGATGTTCTTCAAATTCTCCTTTCCTTTGTTATTTTCACCTCTTAATTTTCATCCCTTTGTTTTACCTCTCCCCTTCTGATGATTTTCCCCCTTCTGTTGTCTATGTCTTATGTTAAGGCTTCTGATCTGTGAATAAGAAACTTCAAGTGGCTTTTAAGCTTACTAGGTAGATTTCCAAAAGGATTGCATAATTTTTTTTTTTTTGGGGGGTACTGTGGATTGAACTCAAGGGCACTCGACAACTGAGCCACATCCCCAGCCCTATTTTGTGTTTTATTTAGAGAGAGGGTCTCACTGAGTTTCTTTTTTTTCTTTTTTTTTTTCTTTTCTCAGGTATTTATTATGATAAAGGGAAGCTTGAAGAATTTTGGAATATAGACGTGATACCTTTGAATACAACTGTGATAGAAGTCATTTCAAATAACATTAGGATTGACTTGGAGTTGTTTCTTATCACTCAAATCACTTTAGAAGGGCTCACTGAGTTTCTTAGTGCCTCGCTGTTGCTGAGGCTGGCTTTGCACTTGGGATTATCCTGTCTCAGCCTCCCAAAGTGCTGACAGGCGTATGCCACTGTACCTGGCTAGAATTGCAAAACTTTTTTTTTTTAAGGATACATTTTTAATACTACCCCAGCCACTGCCCTC
Organism: Geosciurus inauris; assembly: GCA_004024805.1. NCBI lineage: Eukaryota > Metazoa > Chordata > Mammalia > Rodentia > Sciuridae > Geosciurus > Geosciurus inauris. Next base: position 73,233 of record PVHX01007667.1, read on the forward strand.
ACTGTCCTCAGTCTTTCTCTGTCTGGAATTTGGAGCAGATGCCTTTCTCTCAGGCACCCCCACATCTTCCTAGTGAACAGAAACATGTTTTGTGGACAGCAGTGGGCTCACTTTCACTCCCCAGGGGCTGGTGGTTTTATCCACCACGTAATTCCCGTCCTCTTGATTGGTGATTGCTGGAGGTATGGACATGTGACCCATTTCTGGCAAGTGAGACTAAGACAGGATCTGCGGGGGGGGGACTTCTAGGAAAGATTTTCTTTCATGGTAAACAAAATGACAGCAGGAAGAAGATCCTCATTTGGTGCTCCTGCCCTAACAGCCTGCATAGGATGCTATCACTTAACAAGTGGTTTGCTTGAAACTTCATCAAACACCCTTTCACCCTTAATACTGAAATCAATGAAATTGAAACAAAAGAAACAATTGAAAAAATTGACAAAACAGGAAGTTGTTTCTTTGAAAAAATAAATAAAATTGATAAATGTTTAGCCACTCTAATGAAGAAAAGAACACTCAAATTACTAAAATTTGTGATGAAAAAGGAAACAACCTGATGGACACTAGTGAAATACATAAGATAGTCAGAAACTACTTTGAAAATTTATATTCCAATAGAACAGAAGATCTTGAAGACATTGACAAATTTCAAGAAATATATGACCTACTCAAACTGAATCAGGAGGACATACACAAATTAAACAGACCAATTTCAAGCAATGAAATAGAAGACTCTATCAAAAGCCTACCAATTAAGAAAAGCCCAGGACAAGATGGATTCTCAGGCAAGATTTACAAGATGTTCAAAGAATTAACACCAATGCTCCTCAAATTATTTCATGAAAAAGAAAAAGAGAGAACCCTTCCAAACTCATTATATGAAGCTAGTATCATCCTAATACCCAAACCAGAAAAAGACATATCAATGAAAGAAAACTTTAGACCAATATCCCTGATGAACATAGATGCAAAAATTATCAATAAAATTCTGACAAATTAAAAAAAATATTAAAAAGATAGTGCACCATAATCAAGTGAGGTTCCTCCCAGGGATGCAAGGTTGGTTAAACATATGGAAATCAATAAATTTAATTCATTATATCAATAGTCTTAAAGACAATAGTCACATGAATATCTCAATATAGGCAGAAAAAGCATTAAAAAATATAGCATCCACTCATCTTCAAAACAGTAGAAAAACTAGGGATAGTAGAAATATACCTCAAGATTGTAAAAGATAAATATGCTAAACCCAAGACCAACATCATTCTAAATAGAGAAAAGTTGAAAGCATTCCCTCTAAGAACTGGAAAAAGACAAAGATGCCCCTTTCCGCCACTTCTATACAACATTGTCCTTGAAATTCTAGCCACACAATAGCCTCAAAAAAGGGGGGAGGGAATCAGTCTAGAGGTGAAAGACATCTACAATAAAAAGTACAGAACACTTTTTTCATGTTCTTACATAGGCAGAACTAACATTGTCACAATTGCCTTACTACCAAAACATGATATAGATTTAAGGCAATTCCCGATGACATTCTTCACAGAAATAGAAAAAGCAATCATGAAATTCATTTGGAAAAATAAGAGACCCAGAATAGCCAAAGCAATCCTTAGCAAGAAAATTGAAGCAAGAGGCATTCACAATACCAAAATTTAAATTATACTACAGAGCCATAGTAAAAAAAAAAAAAAAAGTAACATGATATTGGCACTAAAACAGATACATAGACCAATGATACAGAATAGAATACACAGAGACAAACTCACATAAATACAGCTATCTCATATTAGACAAAGGTGCCATAAACATACATTGGAGAAAAGATAGCCTCTTCAACAAATGGTGCTGGGATAACTGAAAATCCATATGTAGCAAAATGAAATTAAACCCCTATCTCTCACCATGCACAAAACTAAACTCAAAATGGATCAAGGACTTAGGCACTAGAACAGAGACCCTGAGCCTAATCGGAAAAAAGTGGGCCAAAGCTCCATTGTGTTGGCTTAGGAACTGACTTACTTAACATGACTCCTAAAGGACAAGAAGTAAAATCAAGAATCAACATATGGGATGGTATTAAACTAAAAGCTTCTTCACAGCAAAGTAAACCATCAATAATGTGAACAGACATCCTACATAATGGGAGAAAATCTTCACCAAATGCACCTCACATAGAGCATTAATTTCCAGGATACATAAAGGACTCAAAAAATTTAACACCAAAGAAAAAATCAATAAATAGGCTAAGAAACTGAACAGACACTTCACAGAAGAGAAATACAATCAGTCAACAGATGTAAGAAAAAATGTTCAACATTTCTAGCAATTAGAGAAATGTAAATCAAAACTACACTGGGATTTCATCTCACTCCAGACAGAATGGCAAGTATCAAGAATACAAGCAACAATGAATGTTGGTGAGGATGTGGGGGAAAAGGTACATTCATACATTGCCGGTGAGACCACAAATTGGTGCAACCATTATGGAAAGAAGTATGGAGATTCCTCAGAAAATTTGGAATGGAACCACCACTTGACCAGTTTTCCCAGTCTTTGGTTTATACTCAAAGGATTTAAAATCAGCATACTATAGTGACACAGCTACATCCTGTTTATAGCAGCTCAATTCACAATAGCTAAACTATGGAACCAAACTAGATGCCCTTCAACAGATAAATGGATAAAGAAAATGTGGTACATATACACAATGGAATATTACTCAGCCTTAAAGAAGAATAAAATTATGGCATTGTCCAGTAAATGGATGGAGCTGGAGAATATCATGCTAAGCAAAATAAGCTAATCCCAAAGAACCAAAGACAGAATGTTTTCTCTGATATTTGGATGCTAATTCACAATGAGAAGGGGGAGGACTAGGGAAGAATAGAGTTACTTTGGATTGGACAGAGGGGAGTTAAGGGAGGGGAAGAGGTATAAGAGTAGGAAGGATAGAAGAATGAATCAGACATTATTACCCTATGTGCACATATGATTACATGACTGGTGTCATTCTACATCATGTACAACCAGAGATGAGAAGTTATACTCCATTTATGTATGATGTGTCAAAGTGCATTCTACTGTCATGTATAACTAGTTAGAATGCATAGAAGGAAAAAAATAAAAACCAACAGCATTGTTGCCTAGAGACACAGTGCCTTGGCATTTCTAAATCTCTGAACCAACAATATAATCACATGTCTGTGGATTTTGTATTTATTGTAAAGAACTATCCTTAAGATTCATGCCTCTGTTAATCTGGCTTCTGTTACTTGCAGCCCAATGCAATCTCAAGAGCTATCTCTATATAGTACAAAATATTAAATTAAATTATAGACATCCACAATATGGCTCACTCCTTTATGCCCTCAGTTTGGAGGACCTGCTATTCCCGTTTACAAATCTGCTTACCCTGCTGATGTAGCTGGGAGACATTTTGCTGAAATGTTGCCTATTGCACATTAGGAGCCAGAAAGGGCTGGATCTTTAGGGATATCTTTAAGAAGGCTATTGTTATGCTTCCATTCACTTTTTTATTTCAGCCTTTGACAACAATTACAAGAGATAAATTTGGGCTACACTGTATTCTAAGAGTGGAGATGGAATACAATACAGCTTTACATAAAGGAGATCTTTCTTGCTGGTGTCCTAAAAATCCTGGTTCAATGTGAATTGAACAATTTTGAGACATTCAGGTTGGAAAGGTTGAATTCTTTACCCAGTGCTAAAGCTAGTCATAGAAAAGGCAGGAGACTGAGAAAGAGATGAAAAAGACAAGCTTGCTGCCATAGTGGTGCTTCTCACAGAGGGGATCCTCACATGCATTGGGAAGACATATTTAGGATGAAGCATGAGGTCAAGGAGAGGTTTACTGTTGCTGATTGTCCAAATAAACCATTGGTTGGAAATGATTCAAGATAAACAGTAACACTTTCAGGACAGTTCACTTTCATGAACAAGGCACAGTGGCAGACAAGACATCTACTTTTGGGTACTTATGCCCAGTGAATTGCCTAGAAACAAATAGACTGGAAACATCAAATTAACAAGGGTTTCCTTTTTCAAATACAGCTCTGGGCTGGCTGACAACAGCCTATATGCCTGATTTCTAAGGCAATCCCTTGACCTTGGCATTTATAATGTCAGGAATTGAACTGCAAAAGCTGTGCATCTTTGTAGGTAAAGTGCACACAACCCACGCACCCAGAACACATCATTGGTGGCCATGGAGGAAACTGGAGCAGGAGCATCACCCCAGATAGTAAAATCCAGGGATGGTAAGTGCTGGTGGAAGCTGAATTCCATTGCCTGGACAGAAGCTCCTCAACAGTTTTGCTCAGCAGCAGGATACACTAGCAGAAGTGGCTATTGTTTGCACTGTTTTTTCTCTATCCATTTTTAAATAGAATTATTAATCTACTCCTTTTTCACCATTGCATAGTGATCCATTTAGAAATTTTTAAGTGATATTTTAGTGATAGTAAGAAGTAGACTCATTTGGCCCTCACTTGAACCAAGGCTCCATGTGTTGTTTGGGTGGTGGGAAGGCAAGGCAGAGCAGCCAGAGACAGGAAGTGAGGTCTAGCCTGAATTTGTATTCTCTACTCCCAGGTGTGGCCCTGGTGCTTCAGGTAGGTCAATGGGCTATCAGTGCTACCCCTCCATCTGTCTGGCCCTTAGGGGCAACCCACCTCTAGTGAATCACAGCATCTGGAGTATAGCTGTAAACTGAAGAAGGAAGATCTGAACACAAGGCAACTCTGTTCCCTTATGGAAGCACAAGACAACCGAAGACTCATTACCACCTGTCCACCCCCTCTATCCAGGGTGACAGTGGTGGGGCAGGGAGACACTGAAGGTTCAAGGACTAGACTGAACTGGCTGATATGGAGCCTGCAATCTGGGCCAGTGTCCTGTGAGATCAAAGTCTCCTAGAGCTTGTCCCAAAGCAGAAAGCTCTACTTTGGTAAGAAACCGCGGAGTGTGCTAACAACTGTAGTATTAAAATAAGAAAACCAGCGTGAAATCAAAAGTTTAGAATTTTTCTTTCACTGATAACAAGGCTATATTATATTATATATATATTATATTATATTTTTTTCATGGAAATTTAAATCATGAAATCATTGCCATATGGAGAGGTGACTCAGAGTACACAGACAAAAAATGTAGTAAAAGGAAATGAATCAGGCAGTTAACTAACAATAATGCCCACATAATGTTTTTTTAAAATTTTTTTGGTTATTTGTTAGCTTTTAAAAATTTGGAATTTCTTGTGTGATTTGTTTAGTACTATTTTTCTTAAATAGGTCCTCTCAAGTTGTGTAACTTTGGGCCACACAAAACTCAGAATAACCCCTGGCCCTATGAGAACAGACATTTCAGATCTGAAGGGAAGGACTTGCCCATACCATGAGATCCTGGGGCTGGGACAGGATGAAGCCAAGGAGCGAGATTACTGTACATGTCTTGGAAATGCTGAAGTGTATGTATGGGAAGATGGGTATGTCACATGTGAGGGGAGCCAAAAAGATGGATGTGGTCAACATTAGCACTTGCTACTCAGCATCCGTTTATCACCCCACTTCTTTTTCCAATTGTGCTCAGTTACCCACCCTTCCCTCCATTGCACACAGTAAAGTGTGCTATCTCACAATCCCTGGGGCAGCCTCCGATTCTTGACAGAAAGCACATGGCCTGTTTTGGCAGCTGCAAATGTCAGGAGGGGGCCACATCAAATGATGGTGTCCATCCAAAAGAAGGGAAGGACTTTGGTTCCATGCCTTGGCTAGAGTTCCCTCTCTTTCTGGATATGAACAGGGAAGTTTCTCCAGGTATAATTGACAGCCATCGCTACTGCACTAGGGCATGGGACAGTCTTAGGGTAAATGTGACACTGTGCACAGTAGTACAGAGATATGAAAAAACCATGGGTCCCCGTGATGTAATTGAAGCTCTGACTAAACCAACCCTGAATTGGCCCTTGCCTCCTGGCTTTGTTATGCAAGATCTGTAATTTCCTTATTTTTAAAGTCAGTAAGAGTTTATATTTCTGGCATTGAAAAGCATTTAATTAAATACATCATGTGGCTTAAATTCAATGTATCAAGCTTCTTTTCTTCAAATTATATCTTTTATGAATTTTATAAATCTCTCAAAGCATGCTTAACCAAATTAAACTCTATTTCATTGCTTTACCATTTATGATAATATTGCTTTTATAACTTGCAGTTTTAAAAGCATATGTATTTTGCAACACCTCAGTTAATACTTGGTGTAGTTTTCATAGTTTATTTTACACACCATCTTTTGTATTCATAATATGCCAGTTGTCACTTTTAATAGCAAATTAAACTGCTTCACATTTTAAAATGTATTAAAGTAAAATACATTTTGCTTTCTGAAAAATACTAGCATCTCCATTTTTAACTGATTTTTATATTCTAGAGAAAGAAGGCAGGCTTCATTACTGTTTCCATAAATACGTAAGAGGTAAAATTGCATGTAGTGAGCGATTAGGCAATTCACGTTGCTAATGATCAATTTCCTGTAAATTGTTTTGCAATAAACAAACAGCCAGATTCTGCCAAATTACTGTTCCAAGACAATCTGGGACAGAAACAGCGAGCTGAGGACTACAGTGGCCACTGAGGTGACGTGGAGTAGGCACAAAAGCAAATTGCTTTCCCTGTGATCATGGCCAAAGCTTAACGTCTTGGATCAGACTCTGCAGGGAATATGACATCCTGGCTCTGCCAGGTTAAGCATGGCAGAAAAGGGATGTATCAGTTTTCTCTTTGAAAATTATCCCTCTGTCTCAGTGGCTTCCAATACCAAAGAGATTGCCTCATGTCTTCCTGCAGTTTCTTTCTTTTACAGAAACAGCTATTGTTTTCTTTTGTTTCACCCCAACCTTTACCTACAAAGCAGTACGCAAGTAACTCTTTTTCTCTCTAAGCAAAGCAGGAAGGTTCAGACAAGGCTGTTGGCTTTGAAGCAGCTCTTTTATATCATATATGATCTTTAGGTTGGCTTCTATTTCACACGTACATTTTTATATTCTGCTATCTTATGCTTAATATTTTAGTAAATATATGTTCTGTTTGATGTTCTGTTTTTAAATTTGAAGGCATTTTTCAAAGCAATATAAAAATCTATCATAAGAATATATCATTATTTATCTACCTCCACCATCTTTAGCTATTAAGATTTTGTAATAAGCTGGGCATGGTGGCGCATGCCTGTAATCCCAGTGGCTCAGGAGGTTGAGGCAGGAGGATCACGGGTTCAAAGCCAGCCTCAACAAAAGCGAAGTGCTAGGTGACTCAGTGAGACCCTGTCTCTAAATAAAATACAGAATAGGGCTGGGGATGTGGCTCAGTGGCTGAGTAACCCTGAATTCAATCCCTGGTAATGCCACCCCACCACACACACAAAAAGATTTTGTAATGTAGGCATGTGTGTACAAATCTTTGTCTTAATTTCTATTTTCCTAACATAGACTCCAGAAAGTGCATTTTCTATTTCAGAAGAAGTGGAAGTTCTAGAGCGTGTTGGTTATGACTGCAGGTCCTAGAGTCTCAAATAGGGAACTGAATATACTAAAAAATGACTTGGGGAAGATATATAATTTCTCTAACTATCCATTTCTTTATCAGAAAACAGACAGATAAATAGCAATTTCTCACAGGATTTTTGCTAGTAGATCTCTGTGTGTGTGTGTGTGTGTGTGTGTGTGTGTGAGAGAGAGAGAGAGAGAGAGAATATATCAAATTCCCAAGATATACTTCCGTTTTTTTCTCTGGGATCTTTCCTTCCCATTTCAACATTGAAGGGCATCATTTTCTTTTGTCTTTTCAGAGAATATATTTCTCTATGTTTTCTAATGCAGTTTGAAAGAACAAGGAACAGTTGATCAAGGTGTTGAAAGCACTGACCCCTATGATGCTGTCAAGGGGTTTCCCTATGGAACACTGTTCAATTTACATAGGCCATAGGAAAGCATTAACCTTACAGGTCTAGAAGCCTGATTTTGCTGGATCTCCAAAGGAAAGCTGCCACTTAGGGACAGACTCACATATTCTTCCTATAGATGCTTACTGCCAATATTTAAATTTACACTGAAAAATTTCACTCTCCCAGTGCCATGACTAGTGCTGTCTCTTTCCCAAAGATGTAAGAATAAGAATCCAAATTTAAATTAGCATTTACTTGGTGCATATAGAATCGAGATTAAAAACTCTTAGAACATATTGCCAAGGCTCTTTCCAGAAAGGTGGTACAAACTTACAATTTCTCATTGGTTGCGTATTGGTGCCCATTTAAGAATACTCTTTCCAACACCGATTAACATTGAAATATTTTTAATTAATTTGCAGGCAAATATTCATTCTCATTGTTTCATTTAGCATCAAATGATACTTGCAGTCCTCTTCTCATCCTTTGGGTATATTAACAGTGCCACATCAATCAACTTCATATACAGCTCTAATGAACAGGTTTAGTCTTTGTGAGTCTCCACAGTAAGACAACTGAATACAAATGACCTTCACAGCATTATCTGAGGGTGAGTTCCCTGGATATCCATGAATGTGAATCTAAAATGTTTTGCTGGGGGAAAACATGGAAACACTTCTGATTAATCTAAAGCACAAGGTTATGATCCTTCCCAAACCACATGCACAACTTGCTTAAAATATGAGAACACAAAGATCTGTTTGTGTTTACTTTTATACATACACAAGAACTTTAGTTATAGCATATGAATCACTTCTATTAGCAATAGGCATAAAAAGGAGAAATTTGTGTTTGGAAATAGAAATGCAGAACAGAAGTTTTTATGATGAAGATGTAGGTGAGAGAGAAAAATTTGACCTGAGGCTCAGAGCTGCACCTCATGTCTGTCAGGAAGTGAGAACTGAGTTGTACACAACTGAAGAGTATGTAAATTGTGTGTGCTTAGGGCCATCACTAGGACCAGAAGCTGGAGAGATTGGTCACAAAATGTCTAAGTCATCTAATCAAAATGAAATTAGACATGGGGTTTTAAAATTAAATAGGGAAAAAAATAGCAACAGTGAATCAAAATAGAGTCCCAAGCATCTTTCTGATATACAATAAAGGATATTAGTTTTCCCCATCACATATACTTTAATTACATAGTAGCAGTTATTATTAATTTAAAATAAAATTAATTTAAAATAAAATGCACTTAATATTCTTTTAATTGAATTGGATGCATTTTGTATTGGTGAATATGTTTTTCTAAGGACATTCATAAAGTTCTCTGTGACCTTGGTCCACTTAACTCTGTTTTTCTTGTAATTTTAAGATTCTTATCCATGTATTTTTCTTCAACAAGAATTTTTAGGGAAGGATTTCTACACAGTGAACAATATTGAGATTATCCTGACTTTCTTCCTCTTGGTATGGTTTCTTATGCTTGTGAGAATCTAGTCAGCACAACATAGAGGCACTCTTCCATTTTTCTCTTGGAAGCCTCTGGAAATTATTGGGTCAACAGTTGAGACCTCTTGGTTAGACTCTGGACTTTCTTTCCTCTAATCATTTAGACTTGCTCTATTGCCTGTGTCTATTACTGCCTTTTGGCTTTGTGTCCACTTCCCAACACCCTCTCCCCACCCACCCATATGCACACACTTCTTGTCTATTGTCATTTCACAACTATGTCAACAAAGCATTCTCTGGTACCATCAGACTTTCACTCTCCCGTGTTTCTCCCATCGTCCTGCCTTCAATCATACTTCCCTGTCTGGATTCTCTGATCTCAAACCACCAAGCATTAATGGAGAAGGCCTTGCAATAAGGAAGCATGTCAAATGTTGCAAAGTGATTAACTTCATGAGCTTTGCATCGAACTGATATGGTTTCAATTCAGAAGTATTTATTACTTGTGTGACTGTATGCAAATCATTTAACCTGTCGGAGTTTCCATTTCTTTCTCTCTCAATTTGATACTAGCACCTACTTAAGATGCTAAGCAACCTGTCAGGCATATAGTTAGTAATCAATAAACATTAATTGTTACTACTGCTCTACAATGGGCCAGGTACTCTCTGCTAGGCACTATTTTCTTATTTAATATTCATTATTCTTTGAAGGTGTCACTGGATCACAACTGTAAAATTCCAAAGTTTATTTTCTTTCTCCCATACCACACTCAGTCTACATGTAAAAAGTAATAGGAAGTTTGATTTTAAACAACCCTTTCCTGAGCTAAACCCAAGGGACAATGCTCTCTGTTTTCTTTGTATTGTCTTGTTAAATCCTCACAACAGCCCTCTGGTAATACAAATAGTAAATTACATGTGTGCCAATGAGAATTTTAGGCACGAAGGAAAATCCCTCTTCCTCTTCAACCTGGGTGAAGTTCTAGGAACTATTGGTACCACTTGACCCTTCTGCATGAACAACAGGTTCTGGCACCCAGGTAGTGAATTCCTAGCTTTGCTTATTCCTTGCTTCACTGCTGGCTTATTTTGCATTTTCCCCATCCTCTTAAGGTCGGACCACTTTAAATTATTGCCATGCAGATGCCAGAGCTTCAGTGGTAAGACTACAATAAGAAAGAAATAAACAGAATTAACAGGGATGCACAATAGAAGGATTACTAGTGTTTTCTGATTAGAGTTTGTATCTTGTTTTATTGTGGGATTCAAATTAACTCATAAATATTGGATAGTATATGATAAATGTTCCTTATAAATAAAGAGTAAAGATTCTTCATAAGTGTCAAATAGATTAGATTTATGTATCTGCTTAGGAACATCCCACGCTGGAGCTTTATTTGGTGCAGTGACTAACAGCAAGTCTGCAGCCTGGCTGGGAGGCTACATCCTGAGCTTAGATCATTCTCACAAAATTCAGGTGGGATCTCAGTGGAACACTAAGCTGAGCTATGGAAAGAACAGGTAGAAAAAAGTCTGTTTGCACAAGAGACCTGGGATATATGGAAAAATACTCATCCAGAGAGAAAGAGGATCTAGGCACCATCAACTACACCCATTCACAAAGATTTGCTATGGAGTGGCGTGCTGGTCTAAGCATGGTACTGTGACTGCCCTGCCGCTGGCTTCATCTCAAGCTCAACCTCAACCCCATGAGTTTGGATTTTAGGGAGAGAGGAAGTTGCTGTCAGCAAATATTGAACACATTCTGCTTAAATGATAAATCAAGCAAAAAACAAGCCCCCAATATGTAGCTACTTAAGGGTAAGGTACTATCATAAAGAGGTGGTGCTGTGCTCCTCCATGTCAGTCCAGACCACCACCACAGCTATGGCTCCTGAAGAGCCCCAGGAGGATGCTGGTGGCCAGTCCGTCTATAAGTTGGTGAAAGTGAGAGTGTGGATTATGGAAAACTGCTGTTTCATGAAAAAGTAGGGGCATGGCAGATGGCAGATGGCTCAACAGGGCAGTGATTCTCTAGATTTCATTGTATCTGCTTCACAGAGAGAACAATATGTGTCAGTTAACATGTAGTGGCTACCTGGACTTCCTGTGAGCACATGTGAGAGCCCCCTGGTATTCCCAGGTATGGTTCTAAGGACTTTTGAGGAAGCTGTGTCAAGAGAAGAAAGAGCCTGGGAAATTTGGTTTATCTCTCTAACTGTGAATTTATCTATGAGTGACTGAGGCCTGACTATCTCAAACCTTTGGTATCTATGTCCTGTAATTGCACTAATTATGAAAGTGTGTACTACAGAATGAATCAAAGACCTCCACGCAAGACCTGAAACTAAAACATCTTACAAGAAAACTGGGGAAAAGGTTGAGATTGGATTTGACAATGATTTCTTGGATACAATACCCAAAGAACAGGTAACAAAGACAGAAATAGTTAAACTAGACTACATCAAAATTAGAAGCTATGCAAAGGACAACTAACAGAGTGAAGAGCTAACCAACATAATGGGAGAAAATATTTGCAAATCACATGTCCGATAAGGGGCTAATATCCTGAAAGTACAAAGAACTTCTACAACTTAACAACAAAAAACCTACATAGCCTTATTAAAAAATGAACAAAAGATTTGAAGAGATATTTTTCCAAAGAAGATACATAGGTTACCTAGCATATATAAAGATACATCATTAATCATCAGGGAAAAGCAAATGGTAGAAGGTAGAAATGGGGAATTAATAGGCATAAAGTCATATAAGATTAATAAGTTCTAGAGATCTGTACAAAATAGTACATGGACTTAATAATATGGTATGGTGCCGTTAAAATTTTAAGAGGTAAATGTTTTGTTCTTTTTTTTTTTTTTTTTGGCAGTACAGGGAATTGAACCTAGAGCCTCATGTACATTAAGTAAGTGATCTACCACTAAGTTATATACCCAGTCTGAAGAGGTATGTCTTAAGTGAAGCATTATTACCAAAAAATAAACAAAAATAGTGAAGGAAATTTTGGAGATGCTGCATATATTTATTATCTTGATTGTGGTATCACTGGTACATGTGCATGTCCAAATTCATCATATTGTATATGAGAAGTTATGTTTATATCAATTATATCTTCACAAAGTTGTAAAATACACACACTGGCTTCATTGCACTCCCATTAAGATTACTACCAGAAAGTAACAAGAGTTGGTGAGGATGTGGAGAAATTGGAACCCTCATGCATTGGTGGTGGCAGTGTAAAATGATGCAGCTGCTATGGAAAACAGTATGACAGTCCCTCAAAAAAATAAATAGAATTGCCATTTGACCCAGAAATTTGACTTCTGGGTATGTATCAAAAAAGTGTGTGCCAACTTGAGGACATTATTTGGAATCTGAGCCTTCCTATTGCCATCTGAAGTCAGGGACATTGGCCACTGGCTCCTTCTCTCACCCCACCTGGCCTTTTCATGAAAGCCTATCTTACCTGCCAGGGGCTCTAGCTAAGGGGGTGTGGGATGGTTTAGAGCAATATTCTTATCTAGGGGAGATAACAATGTCTGGAGATACTTTGGATTGTCTTGAACAGGAATGTTACTAAACATCTTACAATATACACCACAGCCCCCATGACCAAGAGTTTTCTGGTCCAAAATGTTAATAGTGCCAAGACTGAGAAATCCTGGTGTACAGAAAGCCCATTCTTTCTACTAGGAAGGAGATTTCCATGCAGGAATAGGTAACTAACTGCATTTTCACAGGCAGAGGAACCTGTGTATCTATGGATATATGGTGGTTTCTGTCCCCTCTCCCACAAGCTTTCAAGCCAGATTTTAATGTACCCCTGGAAAGATGTCTCCAAAGTACCATCTGCCTTATTTTTCTCTTCAATGAATAAACCCCAAATCAACTACCATCTTTTGCCGATATTTAAAGAGCAAAAGCTTAAGAAGAATAAAAGAAAAATCTGTTACCTCTGCTGCCATGCAGTGATTCTGTCCTGGTTGCGTGTGACATTTTTATCCACACATCCACATTGCTTAGTCACACATTCAGTTTTATTGCATGAATATGGCCTGCCTCTGTATGAAATCCTCACAGTCCACCATTATGTGATTAGAGGAAACCATGACTGACCTCTGAGCCATTGTCCATAAATGGGGTGAATTATTTTAATATTTGATTCATAATTAGAAGTATGGTGCAACAACCACAGCACAATGTTAATATGCAAATTTTCATCAAGTGACTAAATGAGGCAGGCAAGTATGTTCCTGCTCTTTGGGGAGTTTGTGTTTAGGTGAAACTAGGGAGCATGTTTGTAATGGAACAAACTATTTTCCAAGTAAGTGACAACTCAGGAATTAGGACCCAGAAATAGCATGCCCCTTTTCTTTCTCCTGTCATAAGGTAATTACAAGTGTAGTAATTTATGCTAATTTAAAAATTATATTTCTTTAGACTGATATAGCTCAAAGGGTGAATTTCATCAACCCCTTGTTTTTATGGATGAAGGTGGAGGCCCAGAGAGAAATGATTTGCCTGAAGGTCATAGAGCCAGTTAGTGGTGGAGAGTTTTCTACCTTGAAATGCACCAGACCATAGGGTTCTGATGTATGAGTTTCTGTCCTGTTCCACTCACTAAAAGGCCCTGAGCAAGTCAAGATTAGATGATAGAGAACAATAGTGTATGTGCTACATTTAAGTGGCCTGTGTGTGATTTAATACCATTTGGTATTTCTCTAAGTTCAATGAAGTTAGAAACAATGATTTCTCTCTTGCAACTTCATTCATGTGCTAGGCACATGAAAAATTTTGTTGCAATATTTTATTATGAAAATCTCAAGCATACATAGTGGTTCCCCCTTATCCTTGGGGGATATGTTCCAAAATTCTCAGTGGATGCCTGAAACCATGGATAGTACTAAACTCTATATAGAGTATGTTTTTCCTTATAGTACACAACTATGAAGAGTTTAATTTATAAATTAGACAAAGAAAGATATCAACAATTAATAATTAAATGAAAATTTTTTCTTTTCTTTTTTTTTTTTAATATTTTTTTAGTTGTGGATGGACACAATGTCTTTATTTTACTGCTTTGTATGTGGTGCTGAGGATCCAACCCAGGGCCTCACACATGCGAGGCAAGTGCTCTACCACTGAGCTACAATCCCAGCCCCCAAATTTTTTTCTTTATAATTTCATGCATAGAAGTTTGATTGTTACTATAGATCTTAGCAACTTCAGCACATTATTTTTTCTTTACTTATTAAATTGAGACCTCTCACATTAAGAAAGCTTTATGGCTTCCATTTGGCATTTCAAATTGCCAGCCACACTACTCTAATGCTTTAACACCATTATTAAGTAAAATAAGAGTAACTTACACATATTGTTAGTTGATCTGATAATCAAGATAGCTACAGAGTTAGCTTTCATCAGTATGATGAAATATCCCACAAGAACAACTTCAAGGAAGAACATTTTCTTGGGCTTACAATTTCAGAGGTTGAGTTCAAGGATGGCCAACTCCATTGTTCTAGGTCTAAGATGAGGTGGAAAATCTTAGCAGAAGGGGATGGCAGAGAAAAGCTACTCAGTTCATGGCAGCCTGGAAACAGAGAGAGAAAGTGGGAGGGACCACAGGGAACATGAATTCTTCTGTGACCAACCTTGTCTGGCCAAACCCCTCCTGCCTACAGTTGCCAAAATTTTAAATGTCTAAATAGGAACTAATAGACTCATAGCTACATATTTGTTGCATTGGGTGCTATAATACTGATCTGCTCATTAAAGGTGAATTATTGGTAACCTACAGGGACACTATAAGATTATAGGGAACCACATAAATGATGCACTCAGCACCACATAAAAATAAATAAAATAAAGATATTGTGTCCATCTACAACTGAAAAAATATTTGGAAAAAAAAAAACCATTCACAAATCCTTGAAATGAAGGAAACAATAAACCAAATTAAAAACTCAATAGAAAACATCACCAACAGACTAGATCACTTGGAAGACAGAACCTTAGATAATAAAGACAAAATGTACAATCTTTTTTTTTGTACTGGAGATTGAACTCAGGAGCACTCGACCACTGAGCCACATCTCCAGCCCTATTTTGTGTTTTATGTAGAGACAGGGTCTCACTGAGTTGCTTAGTGCCTCGCCGTTGCTGAGGCTGGCTTTGAACTCGCGATTCTCCTATCTCAGCCTCCCTAAGTGCTGTGATTACAGGCTTATACCACCGCACCTGGCTCAAAATGTACAATCTTGAAAATAAAGTTGACCATACAGTGAAGATGGTAAGACACTATGACTAGAATATCCAAATCTAAGATTTATCGGGATAGAGGAAGGCACAGAGTTTCAAACCAAAGGAATGCACAATCTCTTCAATGAAATAATATCAGAAAATATCTCAAACATGAAGAATGAATTGGAAAACCAAACACAAAAGGCTTATAGGACATCAAATGTACAAAATTACAATAGATCTACACTAAGGCACATTATAATAAAAATTCCTAACATACAGAATAAGGGAAGAATTTTAAAGGCCACAATGGAGAGGAATCAGATTACATATAGGGAGAGACCAATTGGGATTTCAGCAGGTTTCTCAACCCAGACCCTCAAAGCCAGGAGATCCTGGAACAACATATACCAAGCTCTGAAAGAAAATGGATGCCAACCAAGAATCTTATACCCAGCAAAATTAAGCTTCAGATTTGATGATGAAATAA